>CM033643.1:417970-562091 GCA_019512145.1 Engystomops pustulosus | reverse complement strand
ATGATCATGTACATAGTATATAGATTGGTAGTATATACCCCCTCCCCGGTAGGTTATTCCCAGCGCCGGGCGTTGTGTGAGCTCTCCTGGAGGTGTGTGATCCTGCAGCGGGTGCTGTGTGTGTGTGTGGGGGAGGTTATACACCGTGAAGGTGGGAGCTGCTGCGGCTGGTGACGGCGCTGCCTCCTCCTTCCCGGATTTCTCAGATCCTGGGAGGTGATCTCCTCTCCTGGAGAATCCTGCTGACTCTTATTTGCAACATTGTTGCATCTCCAATGTGTAACAGACTGATGTTGGTTCTTCTCCAGGAGAGTCCGGTAGCTTTGCCCCCCTGACCACACGCACATGCACACTTGGCTCAGTCGAGCATGCACGTGTCTGGAATGGGGAGAAGGTGGCGCCACCAGCAGGTACATGTTACTAGTCGCCCTCTGATGTCTCATTAGACCCATCCCAGTGTTTTCTAGTAACTGCTCGAGCGCCATTCATGATCTCTTAATATTTGCTTAGTCCGGCTCCTCCCCCTTTCCCGGTCCGGGCTGTTCCTATGTAAATATTGGAGCCCGGTAGTCCTCTCCCTGTGCTGTGTATAGGGTCTGTCCTATATATTGTATAGTGCTGGTGGGCGGGGTTTAAATGCACAAGGGGTTAATCAGATTATTTTCTATGTATTGGCTTCTATCAAACTTCAGTCCTATGTCCTTGTTTGTTGTCCAGATAGTACTGTGTCCTCGGATCTCTATAAATGCTGTAAAGGTATTTGGTGTGGCCTCCCTGTAATTTGTCTAGGAACAGATAGTGCTTTTTTTCCCCTCTCCCTAAATGCTCTTGGTACAGATGATTCTGCTGTAGATAGAGGTTCTTCTTGCTTGTCCTGAAAGTGCTGCCTCCTTGGTTTTACCTATAATGCAGGTGGTATAGCTAATACTACTTTCTCTTAATTCTTAAGGCACAGACAGTGCTGCCTCATCAGCTTTACCTATAGATGTGGTTGGTACAGGTAGCACTACTTTCCTGCAATTGCTGTAGGCACAGATAGTGCTGCCTCCTTGGCTTTACCTATAAATGTGGTTGGTACAGGTGGCACTACGTTCCTGCAATTGTTGTAGGCACAGATAGTGCTGCCTCCTTGGCTTTACCTATAAATGTGGTTGGTACAGGTAGTGCTAATTTCCTGCAATTGTTGTAGGCACAGATAGTGCCTAAAGCCTTGTTTCTCGTTGCCTTCCTGGTAATTGCGGAAGGCACACATAGGACGCTGGGTCAAGTGTAAATACCATTTGTACAGAGCATTTGCCCTTTGTCACTCTATGTTAAAAAGATAGTACTATCTGTGCTTATAGGATTACACAGACAGGTAGGGGCTGGTACTATCAGCTTGTCTTACCCTGTAAGTATCATGAATAGTTTACTTTCTGCCTGTTGCTGCAGACAACTTGCACAGATAGTGCTGCCTTTTTTTCATTTTTTTCAGTGTAAATATTTAAGCACAGATAGTACTGCCTCCTCTTCTAACCCTGTATGTAGAATCTGCTAAGTGTTTACTCTGTCTCTTCATGTAACTTATAAGTGATACAGTAATATCTGTGCCTACATAAATACACTGATAGATAAATCTGCCTTTGTTTATTTGGAATCTCATAGACAGATAGTACTGCCTCCTTGTCATTCATGTAAGAGGGAGGAAGTACTTGCTATCTGTCACTGTAAAGCTCTGCCTGTCTTTCATTGTAAATGCCATAAGTACAAAGATTGAACTATCTCTCTACCCATCTTCCTGCTTAATACCGTAGGCACAGATATTGCCATCACCTTGTCTCACCCTGTAAGTACTATATAGGAATTGTCTGCAGTTTCTGCCTGTAACTATCTTGTTATATATCCTGTAGGAATATCAGCAATTTCTTTATGTAACAATAACAGTACAGGTAGTACTGCCTCCTTGTCTCACCCTGTATGTCCTCTACCTTTTCCCTGTCTTTGTATCTAACTTATACCAGTAGTACTGCCACCTCCGTATTTCTATGTAATGGTACACATGTTACCTTGTCCCTTTTGGTGTAGTGCTGGAGGCACAGATAGTACTACCTCCTCCCTGTCTTTGTGTGTAGTGCTGGAGGCACAGATAGTACTACCGCCTCCCTGTCTTTCTGTGTAATGCTGGAGGCACTGATGGTACTACTGCCTCCCTGTCTTTCTGTGTAAACCTGGAGGCACAGATAGTACTACCGCCTCCCTGTCTTTCTGTGTAAACCTGGAGGCACAGATAGTACTACCTCCTCCATGTCTTTCTGTGTAAACCTGGAGGCACAGATAGTACTACCTCCTACTACTTTGTTTACCCAGGTAAGTGTAATAGTAAGTCTCTTTCATACAGAAAACACTGTTGGTGTTAAAGGGGCGGGGGCTGGAGCGCTCCTCTTCCTGATGTACTTGTGTATATAATGACTCATCTCTCATTGTATAAATGGCTTTTTGCTCTTTCATTGAATATAGACGTCTTCCTAGAGAGCAGCCGCGTGCCGTGTCCTCCAGCAGTGACTAGAAACCCTGCCCGATGTAGTGCCACGGATTACATGACAGGAGCATGCTGGGAAGAATACTGTGTGGTCAGGCAGGGGGCAGCTGTGGCGGATACCCCTCGGGGCAGAATGAGAGAGCTTAACCTGCAGTCTAGTCAATGACCGGGTGGAAGGGGGCGCTGACGGTGCCTCATAGGGGTCATCTGCTGCCTCTGAGCAGAGGATGCAAAGCAGAGCCCAGGCCCTGTCCTTGTGACCACTAGGGGCCCCAAGGAGTCCTAGCCCCAGTATTGTGACATTTATCACCTGTGTATATGGTGGGAACCTGTCAGCAGGTGTGACCATGTAGACTGGAGCCGGTGTTGTGTATTCTCCCTAGAGAGATGCCTAATCGTACTGCTATGAACCTGGTAATGAATCCATAATTCACAGTCCTGCTGCTACTAAGTGCACTGTGGGACTGTGATATATGGATTTATATTCCAGGGTTGTAGCCTCTCTTGCGATTGAGTTTCACGTACGTGCGAGGCCCTCGACCCAAAAATTACCATCCTAGACAATAATATCCATATATCACATCATGCGGGCTACTAAGTGCACTGTGGGACTGTGATATATGGATTTATATTCCAGGGTTGTGCCTCTTTGCCTTGAGTTTCAGTACGTGCGAGGACCCTCCCCAAAAGTTATCATCCTAGAATATAATCCATATATCACAGTCCTGCTGGCTACTAACAACATACATAGTAATATGATACACATCTCTCCAGGGACCGTACAGGACACTGGCTGCAGCCTACCCGTCACACCTGCTTACAGGTTCCTGTAGTGTGGCGCTGTTATAATCCGTGTGACGTATCATCTGGTTTCTCTTTGCTTTACTTTTTTGCATCTTTGTTTTTGTTTCTTTCATATAAAGTTTTCATAAATAAATTTTGTTTGTTGACTTGTCATTGCATCGTGTGTTTTTTTTTATGTTTGGGTTTTCTTTTGTTTGGCATTTCATTTACACCAATGTTGGTATTTTCCAACCTTTTACTTTATTGTTTTGGCTGCACCAGGATGTCCCATCCTGTTCTCCATCATATCTCCGGGATATGACGTTGCTTTATAATCGATGGCGTCGCCGACCCCTGGGGGACCCCCTTAGAGCGTCGCCGACCCCTGGGGGACCCCGTAAGCGTCGCCGCCCTGGGACCCCCGTAGAGCGTCGCCGACCCTGGGGGAACCCCCGTAAGCGTCGCCGACCCCTGGGGACCCCGTAAACCGAGCGTCGCCGACCCTGGGGCCCCCCGTAGAGCGTCGCCGACCCCTGGGTGACCCCCGTAGAGCGCGCCGACCCCTGGGGGACCGCCCGTAGAGCGTCGCCGCACCCCTGGGGACCCCCGTAGAGCGTCGCCGACCCCTGGGGGACCCCCGTAGAGCGTCGCCGACCCCTGGGGGACCCCCGTAGAGCGTCGCCGACCCCTGGGGGACCCCCGTAGAGCGTCGCCGACCCCTGGTTGTACCTATTTAGCAGCCATCAAGTCCTGGTTTGGGCTGCTGGTTCCAAGAGGTGGAAACTGGTACCCACAATTGGTCCAACCAAGCACTGGAACGAGTTGTGACCTCCACCAATCATACAGTGATGCTATTTTCTAGTATTAAGTAACAATCTGTATATAGCGCATCAATATCCGTAGCGCATAGTATGACTCCGTCTTCTAGGATCCTCATTGATCTCCCGATTAAAGGAACCCTGTCAGAAAAAACCATCCTGCACTCACTAACCAAACACAGGGGGATCAAAGTATTTAGTCAGCCCAAATAGTACTGCAGTCCTCCCCCTATAAAGATGAGACCCTGACATCAACTATGAGAGACAAAATGAGAAAAGAAATCCAGAAAAATCACACAATTTTTATGAATATATTTGCAAATTAATGGTTTAAAATACCTATTTGGTCGCCTACAAACAATGAGATTTCTGGCTCGCACAGACCTGTAACTAATTTAGGAGTCTCCTGTGTCCTCCCCTCTTACCTGTAGTAATGGCTCCTGTGTCCTCCCCTCATTACCTGTAGTAATGGCTCTGTTGTCCTCCCCTCATTACCTGTAGTATGGCTCCTGTGTCCTCCTCTCATTACCTGTAGTAATGGCTCCTGTGTCCTCCCTCATTACCCTGTAGTAATGGCTCCTGTGTCCTCCCCTCTTACCTGTAGTAATGGCTCCTGTGTCCTCCTCTCATTCCTGTAGTAATGGCTCCTGTGTCCTCCCTCATTTTACCTGTATAACGGCTCCTCTGTCTCCTCACATTACCTGTAGTAGGGCTCCTGTGTCCTCCTCTCATTACCTGTAGTAATGGCTGCTCCTGTGTCCTCTCCTCTCATTACCTGTAGTAATGGCTCCTGTCGTCCTCCTCTTCATTACCTGTAGTAATGGCTCCTCTGTCCTCCTCTATTACCTGTGTAATGGCTCCTCTGCCTCCTATTAACCTGTAGTAATGGCTCCTTGTCCTCCCTCATTACCGTAGTAAGGCCCGTCCTCCTCAGTTACCTGTGTAATGGCTCCTGTGTCCTCCCCCTCATTACCTGTAGTAACTGGCTCCTGTGGTCCTCCTCTCATTCCTGTATAGTGGCTCCTCTGTCCTCCTCTCTTTACCTGTGAGTAATGGCTCCTGTGTTCCTCCTCTCATTACCTGTAGTAATGGCTTCCTTGTCGTCCTCTCATTACTGTAGTAATGGCTCCTGGTCGTCCTCTTCATTACCTGTAGTAAGGCTCCTGTGTCCTCCTCCATATTACCTGTAGTATGGCTCCTGTGTCCTCCTCTCATTACCTGTAGTAATGGCTCCTCTGTCCTCCCCTCATTACCTGTAGTAATGGCTCCTCTGTCCTCCCCTCATTACCTGTAGTAATGGCTCCTCTGTCCTGTAGTAATGGCTCCTGTGTCCTCCCCTCATTACCTGTAGTAATGGCTCCTCTGTCCTCCTCTCATTACCTGTAGTAATGGCTCCTGCCTGTGTCGTCTCTCATTACCTGTAGTAATGGCTCCGTGTCGTCCTCTCATTACCTGTATAATGGCTCCTTGTCCTCCTCTCATTACCTGTAGTAATGGCTCCTGTGTCCCTCCCCTCATTACCTGTAATAATGCTCCTCTGTCCTCCCCCATTACCTGTAGTAATGCTCCTGTGTCCTCTCTCCCCTCATTACCTGTAGTAATGGCTCCTCTGTCCTCCCCTCATTACCTGTAGTAATGGCTCCTCTGTCCTCCCCCTCATTACCTGTAGTAAATGCCCTCTGTCCTCCTACTCAGTACCTGTAGTAATGGCTCCTGTATCCTCCCTCCATTACCTTGTAGTAATGGCTCCTCTGTCCTCCTCTCATTACCTGTAGTAATGGCTCTTTTGTCTTCCTCTCATTACCTTTAGTAATGGCTCCTCTGTCCTCCCCTCTTTCCCTGTAGTAATGGCTCCTCTGTCCTCCCCTCATTACCTTTAGTAATGGCTCATGTGTCCTCCTCCCATTACCTGTAGTAATGCTCCTGTGTCCTCCCCTCTTACCTTATAATGGCTCCTCGTCCTCCTATTACCTGTATGTAATGGCTCCTGTGTCCTCCCCTCATTACCTGTAGTATGGCTCTGTGTCCTCCTCTCATTACCTGTAGTAGTGGCTCCTGTGTCCTCCTCTCATTACCTGTATATGGCTCTCTGTCCTCCTCTCATTACCTGTAGTAATGCTCCTCTCTCTCCTCCTCTCATTACCTGTAGTAATGGCTCCTCTTCCTCCCCTCATTACCTGTAGTAATGGCTCCTGTGTCCTCCCCTCATTACCTGTAGTAATGGCTCCTCTGTCCTCCCCCTCATTACCTGTAGTAATGGTCCTCTGTCCCTCCCCTCATTACCTGTAGTAATGGCTCCTGTGTCCTCCTCTCATTACCTGTATAATGGCTCCTGTGTCCCTCCTCTCATTACCTGTAGTAATGGCTCCTGTGTCCTCCTCTCATTAACCTGTAGCAGATGGCTCCTCTGTCCCCTCTCATTACCTGTAGTATGGCTCCTCTGTCCTCCCCTCATTACCTGTAGTAATGGCTCCTCTGTCCTCCTCTCATTACCTGTAGTAATGGCTCCTCTGTCCTCCCCCTCATTAAACCTGTAGTAATGGCTCCTCTGTCCTCCTCTCATTACCTGTAGTAATGGCCTCCTCTGTCCTCCTCTCTCATTACCTGTAGTAATGGCTCCTCCTCTCCTCCCCCTCATTACCTTAGTAATGGCTCCTGTCCTCCTCTCATTACCTGTATGGCTTCCTCTGTCCTCTCCTCGTACCTGTAGTAAAGGCTCCTGTGTCACTCTCTCATTACCTGATAAAATGGCTCTCTGTCCTCCTCTCGTTACCTGTAATAATGGCTCCTCTCTCCTCCCTCATTACCTGTAGTAATGGCTCCCTCTGTCCTCCTCTCTTCCTGTAGTAATGCTCCCTCTGTCCTCCTCTCATTACCTGTAGTTAATGGGGCTCTCTGTTGCTCCTCCCCTCATTACTCTGTAGTAATGGCTCCTGTGTCCTCCCCTCATTACCTGTATTAATGGCTCCTCTGTCCTCCTCCCTCATTACCTGTAGTAATGGCTTCTCTGTCCTCCCCTCATTACCTGTAGTAATGGCTCCTCTCTCCTCCTCTCATTACCTGTAGTAATGGCTCCTGTGTCCTCCCATTACCTGTAGTAATGGCTCCTGTGTCCTCCCCTCATTACCTGTAGTAATGGCTCCTGTGTCTCCCACCCCTCATTACCTGTAGTAATGGCTCCTGTGTCCTCCCCTCATTACCTTAGTAATGGCTCCTCGTGTCCTCCCTCATTACCCTGTAGATGGCTCCTCTGTCCTCTCCATTACCTTAGTATGGCTCCTCTGTCCTCCTCTCATTACCTGTAGTAATGCTCCTGTGTCCTCCACTCATTACCTGTAGTAAAATGGCTCCTGTGTCCTCCTCTCATTACCTGTAGTAATGCTCCTCTGTCCCTCCCCTCATTACCTGTAGTTAATGGCTCCTGTGTCCTCCCCTCATTACCTGTAGTAATGGCTCCTGTTGTCCTCCTCTCATTACCTGTAGTAATGGCTCCTCTGTCCTCCCCCCTCATTACCTGTAGTAATGGCTCCTCTGTCCTCCCATCATTACACTGGTAGTAATGCTCCGTGTTCCTCCTCTCATTACCTGTAGTAATGGCTCCTCTGTCCTCCTCCATTAACCTGTAGTATGGCTCCTGTTTCCTCCTCTCATTACCTGTAGTAATGAGCTCCTCTGTCCCCTCTCATTACCCTGTACGTACTTGGGCCTCTGTGTCCCTCCCTCCTCCATTACCTGTAGTATGGCTCCTCTGTCCCTCCTCTCAATTACTTAGTAATGGATCCCAAGCTTCCTCACCCTCTATTACCTGTAGTAAGTGGCTCCTCTGCTCTCTTCCCCCCATTACCTGTAGTAATGGCTCTGTGTCCTCCATCCTATTACCTGTCAGTAGTCCTGCTCCCCATCCAGTTGGCTCCTCTGTCCTCCTCTCATTACCTGTCGTAATGAGCTCCTCTAGTTCCTCCTCTCATTACCTTACTGCTCCTCCCACCGTAAATGGCTCTCTGTTCCTCCTCTCCTTACCTTGTAGTAATGGCTCCTCTTCCTCCTCTCATTACCTGTAGTAATGGTACTCCTGTGTGTCCTCCCTCCTCATACCTGTTAATGAGCTCTCTTGCCTCTCCCCTCTCCTTACCTGTAGTAATGGCTCCTCGGTCCTCCTCTCATAATGACTGTAGTAATGGCTCTCTGTCCCCTCTCATCTCCGGTAGTCCTCAGGCCCCATTAACCTGTAGTTATGCTCCTCTGTCCTCCTCTCATTACCTGTAGTAATGGCTAATCCTCTGTCCTCCTCTCATTACCTGGTAGTAATGGCTCCTTCCTCCTCATCGTCTCCTCTGCTCCTCGATACTGTAGTAATGCTCTCTGTCCTCCCTCTCATCATACCTGTAGTAATGGCTCCTGTTGTCCTCCTCTCATTAACTGTAACACATGCTCCTGTGTCCTCCTCTCATACTTCGGTAGCAATGGCTCCTCTGTCCTCCTTCCATTACCTGTAGTAATGCTCCTCTGCGCTCGCACTTCTTTACCTGCTAGAATGCTCCTCTGTCGCCACTCATTACCTGTAGTATGGCTCCTGTGTCCTCCCCTCATTACCTGTAGTAAGTGGCTCCGTGTGCTCCTCTCAATTTAACCTGTATAATGGCTCCTGTTCTCCTCCTCATTACCTGTTAGTAGGCCCTCCTGTCCCGCCTCTCATTACCTTGTATAATGGCTTCCTCTGTCCTCCTCTCCACTACCTGTAGTAATGGCTCCTCTGCTCCTCTCATTACTGTAGTAATGCTCCTGTGTCCTCCCCTCATTACCTGTAGTAATGCTCCTGTGTCTCCACTCATTACCTGTAGTAATGGCTCCTTGTCCTCCCCTCATTACCTGTAGTAATGCTCCTGTTCCTCCTCTCAATTACCCTGTATAATCGGCTCCTATCTGTCCTCCCCTCATTACCTTAGTAATGCTCCTCTTTGCCCCACTCATTACCTGTAGTAATGGCCCTGTGTCCTCCCTCTTACGAGTATGTCTGAGTCCTGTGCCTCATGCTACCTGTGTCGGCTCCCTCTTCTGATATGCGCCTCGCTCCCCTCATTCCTGTTAGTATTGGCTCCTGTGTCCTCCTCTCTTACCTGTAGTATGGCTCCTGTGTCCTCCACTCATTCCCCTGTAAAGTTAATGGCTCCTGTGTCCCTCCCCTCATTACCTGTAAGTAATGGCTCCCTGTCCCCTCTCATTACCTGTAGTAATGGTTTCTTCTGTCCTCCACTCATTACCTGTAGTAATGGCTCTCTGACCTCCTCTCATTACCTGTAGTAATGGCTCTCTGTCCTCCTATTACCTGTAGTAATGGCTCCGTGTCCGCCTCTCATTACCTGTTAGTAATGGCCTTTCCTGTGTCCTCCTCTCATTACTCTGTAGTAGTGCTCCTCTTCCTCCTACTCATGACACCTGTAGTAATGGCTCCTGTGTCCCTCCTCTCATTACCTGTATTAGGCTCCTGTGGTCCTCCTCTCATTACCTAGGAGTAATGGCTCCTCTGTCCTCCCCTCATTACCGTAGTCATGGCTCCTGTGTCCTCCCCTCATTACCGGTATAATGGCTCCTGTGTCCTCCTCTCATTACCTGTGTAATGGCTCCTGTGTCCTCCCCTCATTCCGTAGTAATTGCTCCTCTGTCCTCCCCTCATTACCTGTCGTATTGGCTCCTGTGTCTCCCTCTCATTACCTCTGTAGTAATGGCTCCTCGGTCCCCTCCTCGTCATTACCTGTAGTAATGGCTCCTCTGTCTCCTCATCATTACCTGTAGTAATGGCTCCTCCTGTCCTCCCTCTTACCTGTACAGTAATGGCCTCCTCCTTCCCTCCCCTCATTACCTGTTAGTAATGGCTCCTCTGTCCTCCTCTCATTAACCTTAGTAATGGCTCCCTGTCCCCCCTCAATTACCCTGTAGTAATGCTCCTCTTTCCCCCCTCTTCCCTGTAGTATGGCTCCTCTGTCCTCCTCTCATTACCTGTAGTAATGGCTCCTCTGTCCTCCCCTCATTAACCTTCAGTAATGGCTCCTGTGTCCTCCCCTCCATTACTGTAGTAATGGCTCCTCCTGTCGTCCTCCCCCGCATTACCGTAGTAATGGCTCCTGTGTCCTCCTCTCATTACCTGTAGTAATGGCTCCTGTGTCCTCCCCTCATTACCTGTAGTATGGCTCCTCTGTCCTCCTCTCTTACCTGTAGTACTGGCTCCCTGTCCTCCTCTCCTTACCTGTAGAATGGATCCTCTGTCCCTCACCCTCCTCATTACCCTGTAGTAATGGCTCCCGTGTCCTCTCCCCTCATTACCTGTATACTGGCTCCTCTGTCCTCCTCTCATTACCTTTATTAATGGCCATCCTGATGTCCCTCCTCTCCTTACCTATATGGCTCCTGTGCCCTCCTCTCATTACCGGTATAATGGCTCCTCGTCCTCCCCTCATTTACCTGTAGTATGGCTCCTGTTGTCCTCCCCTCATTACATGTAGTAACGGCTCCCTCTGTCCTCCTCTCATTACCTGTAGTAAGGGCTCCTGTGTCCTCCTCTCATTACCTGTATAATGCTTCCTCTGTCCTCCCCTCATTACATTGTAGTAATGGCCCTCTGCCTCCTCTCATACCTGTTAAGTATTGGCTCCTCTGTCCTCCTTCTCATTACCTGTATATGGCTCCTTCATCCTCCTCCTCTCATTACTGTAGTAACTGGCTTCCTCTGTCCTCCCTCAATTACCTGTAGTAATTGGCCTCCTCTTTCCCTCCTCTCATTACCTGTAGTAACTGGCTCCTGTGTCCCTCCTCTCATTACCTGTAGTAATGGCTCCTGTGGTCCTCACTCCATCATACCTGTAGTAATGGCTCCCTCTGTCCTCCCCTCGTAGCCTGTAGTAAGGCTCCTCGGGTCCTCCTCTCATTACCTTTAGTAAATGGGCCCCCTCTGTCCGTCCTCTCATTACCTGTTAGTAAATGGCTCCTCTGTCCTCCTCTCATTACCTGTAGTAAATGGATCCTCTGTCCTCCCCCTCAACCTGTAGTAATGCCTCTCTGTCCTCCTCTCATACCCTTAGTAATGGGCTCCTTCTGTCCTCCTCTCATTACCTTGTAGTAATGGGCTTCCTGTGCCCGCTCCCCTCCTGCTACCTGTAGTATTGGGCTCCTCGCTGTCTCTCCCCTCATTACCATGTAGTAATGCTCCTGTGTCCTCCTCTCATTACCTGTATAGATAATGGCTCCTCTGTCCCCACCTCATTACCTGTAGTAAGGCGCTCCTCTGTCCCCTCTCATTACCTGTGTAATGGCTCCTGTGTCCTCCCCCCCTCATACCTGTAGTAATGGCTCCTCGTCCTCCTCTCATTACCTGTAGTACTGGCTCCTGGTCCCTTCCCCTCATTACCTGTAGTAATGGCTCCTCTGTCCCTCCCCTCATTACCTGTAGTACGGGCTCCTGTGTCCTCCCCCATTACCTGTAGTAATGCTCCTCTGTCCTCCCCTCATTCCTGTAGTAATGGCTCCTGTGTCCTCCTCTCACCACCTGTATAATGGCTTACGTTCCATCCACTCATTACTGTATAATGGCTCCTCTGGTCCTCTCCCTCATTTACCTTGTAGTAATGGCTCCTGTGGGTCCGCCCCTCATTACCTGTAGTATGCTCCTCGTCTCTGCCCCCCCCATTACCTGTAGTACTGGCTCCCTCTGTCCTCCTTCTCTTCCTTTAAGTAATGGCTCTGCCCGTGTCCTGCGCCCTCATTACCTGTAGTAATGGCTCCTGTTCGTCCTCGTCATTACCTGTAGTAATGGCTCCTCGTCCTTCCTCTCATTACCCTGTAGATAATGTCTCCTCGTCCTCCCCTATTACCTGTAAGTACGGGCGTCCTCTGTCCTCCTCTCAATACCTGTATAATGGCCTCCTCTGTCCCCCTCTCTCTCTTACCTCTTCCCCCCCCTCCCTCTTGTTTGCGCTGGAGAGATATCCTGAGGGAGGGGTGCAATGTGTAATTTTGTATATTAGAGATTTGGTCACACACAGCCAGCATCTCTCCTCCTTCCTTTTCCTGAGGGAAGGTGAAAGGATGTAGACAGAGCCGAGTTCACTTGGTTGAGGTGAGAAATCACACCCTTTGTTCTATCAGAAGCTGCTGGGTGTGGCGACTAGAAGTAGACATGAATATTCCATAGATTTGAGTCAACCTTTAGAAGGCACCTGAGAGGAACATATACTTGCAATAGTTTTCTGCGGTGTTGGGTTCGGTTTACTGACAGGTTCCCTTTAAAAGTCCTAGTGCGGGTCCATGCATGTGCTGTAGGTGTCCTCACTCCAGGTTAGGTTATTGCCTTCCATTTTAAGCATTCGGGCAGGTCCTATTAAGTGGGTGAGTATTTTGGCCCCGAGCCAAAAGGCTTAATCTTATCAGCACGTATTTACTCTTTTGCATTGCATATAGGTAATTGTCCGCGACCATTCCACCGACTACTCCTAGACTTTGGTTGGTCCTCCTATGATAGTGTTATGCATGTCGCTGCGCCTCCCTCTCCCTCGCCCGGTAAATGGCTGATGGTCCTGCCTCAGGCGGCAGTCCATTAGCGATCAGTTGGGGGTTGCGGCGCTCTCCTCCACGATATCCCCTGGTCATTAATATGGATGAAGTACATGGGGTTGTTAATGCCGCCACCTCTCTCTTACTACTTCCGTGACTCTCTCCGCTTTTATAGGGAATTCCGAATATGTAGGCGGCTCTTCTCCCGTACACAAACGTAGTAAACCGGTCTTAAAGGAGAACACTACATAGCAAGCGTCATTTGGGCTGCAGTTCTAGTAAACGCACACAAGAACCTCTCCTCCTGTCTCCATCTGCTCTCTCACCTGTTCTCCACTCCTACTCACATCCATCTGTTGACTAGATAGTCACAATGCTTTCCTAAGAGCAAACCATGTCTCCTGAAATACTCCTGTGCGCGGTGGGTCTCATCCTTTAAGCTTCTGTTTTTATAACCTTCCATACATCTGCACACCTCCGCGTAGAAGAAAAATATCTCTGTGCTGCTGTGGGACCTGCTCTTTCTAATGTAACCCTCCAACCTACACCTCCACATTATCAGCACACTGCTTTCCTGAATACGCTGTGCTCTGTGGGCCTGACTTCCTGCCACTACTATTCTGTCTGTCTGCCTGTCTTTCTGGTTCTGCTGCCTCTCGATCTGTACTCTCCTCTCCTTAAATCCTCTGGCCTGCTGTGGGCCTGGTTCCTTCCACTACCTATCCTGCCGCCTATATCTGTACTCTCCATCTTCCCTGAAATTTCCTTGTTGCTGCTGGTGGTCCCCGACTCCTTCCACTAACTATCCTTCCCAGCTAGATCTGTACTCTCCACCTCCTAACCTCTGTGGCTGCTGGCTCCTGCTTCTTTCCCCTATCCACGTGTTTGCCTCCGCCCCATCTTGCACAAGCACCATTCACTTCCTATTGCCCCCCAAAGAATTACCTCTCTCCCTGAAATGCTCTTTGCTGCTGTGGGTACATTCCACCTCCATGACAGCAAGCAGAGATCTTTGCTTTTTTTTGCCACCCTGCCATGGCGGGCACACTGGGGCGCGGTTATTGGCTGATAAGTCGTGGTTTTCATCCTGTTATTGGAGACGAACGTGCGGTAGGAAAATCGTAATTAGCGAGGCCCTTATATTATTTTGGAGCAGCCGCTCTTCCCTTCCTCCAGACACAATGGAATGTCTGTTTTCCTGCGGCAGATAATAGCCGTGTTTATGTGGCATGCTGGCGGACCGTGGCGGATCTCATCAGCGCCATGACTTATACCCCGATCTACATGGCGCAGCCTGCCTCCAACCCCCATGTACAGCTGCCGGCGCCACCACAGCCCCGACTGTACAGAGTATATCCAATCATACATATAGGAAATCATATACCACTCATATCATGTACATATAGGATATTTACACTAATAATCATACATGTACAATAGTGATATATACTTGCATGACATCATACAGTTAACATATAGAATTTACCCAGAATCCACAACATGTACATATAGGATATATATACTGCTATACATCACACATGTACATATAGGATATATACCACTATAATCATACATGTACATATAGGATAAATACCACTATAATCACCCATGTACATATAGGATATATACCACTATAATCACACATGTAACATAAATAGGAATATATTTACCACTTAATCACACAATGTACATATAGGATATATACCAACTACATAATTCATCCATGTACATATAGGATAACTACCCCTATAATAATCACTACAGGTACATATAGGATTATTACCACTAGAATCACACAGTACATATAGGATATCATATCCAACTATAAAAGCACACATGTAATATAGGAGTATAACCACTATCTCACACATTACATATAGGAATATACCACTATACACTCACACATGTACATATAGGATACATACACTATAATCACACATGGCCATATAGTATATATACCACTATAATCACACATGTACATATAGGATAACTACCACTAGAATCACACATGTACATTAGGCATTATACCCACTTATAATCACACTGTACATATGGATAAACCACTATAAAGCCACATGTCATATAGGATATAACACTATACTCACACATGTACATATAGGATATATTACCACTAAATCACACATGTACATATGGATATATTCCCACCTATAATCACACATGTAACATATAGGATTATTACCACTATAATCACACATGTACAGATAGGATATAGAACCACTATAAATCATACATTTACATATAGGATAAATACCACTATAATCACACATGTACATATAGGAATAGATCCCTATAATCACACATTTACAATTAGGATAATTACCACTATAATCACACTGTACATATAGGATATATACCACTATATCAATACATGTACATATAGGATAATACCACTATATCACACATGTACATATAGGATTATACCCGCTATAATCCACACATGTACTATGGATATATATACTGCTTACATCAAACACTGTATCATATAGGATATGTATCCCAGCTATAACATCACCATGTACATATAGGATCGTATACCGCTATACATCACACATTGTCCTATAAGGATATGTATAAAAACACACCGCGTATACATCACAAACATGTACATTATAGGCGATATTATCCCGCTATACATCACACATTTATACTATCGTATATTATACCCCGCTATCCATCCACATGTAATATCGATATGTATACCGCTAATACATCACACATGTACATATAGGATTGTTACCGCTATACATCACACTGTACATATAGGAATATGTATACCGCTATACATCACACATGGAATATGGATATGTATCCGCTATACACTCACACATGTAACATATAGGATATGATATTATCCGCTATACTATCACAATGATACATATCTGGATATATATACCGCTATACATTAGGTTGTATATCATGCAACACCCGTTATTTAAAAGTTTGAGATCTACAGGCTGCATCTTTTATTGCTTTCAGTAAAGGCTTCCTGTTTTGTCTCTTCCATAAGGCATATTTTTTTTGAGGTTTTAATCTCCGTGCTCTCTCTACGTGGCCCTGGGCCGTCCTGCTGTCATTGCGGCCATGTTTTTTGTGTACATTAGTAGTTGTGTCATTCCCTTTCCGTAGAGGATGTTCAGCGGAGATATTCATTCCGAGCTCCCTCACCCTTCTGTCCTGTGCCACCAACACTCACCCTCCCTGGTCTCATGCTGCCTGTTTGTTCTCTAATGTTTCTCCGTGGCGCGGGGGGGGGGGGGGGGGGGGGGGGGGGCTCCCCTTGTGATAGCCTGTTGTCTCCCCTACCGTATATGGCTCCGTGTCCTCCTCTCATTACCTGTAGTAATGGCTTCCTAATGTCGGTCCTCTCGCTCATTACCTGTAGTAAGGCTCCTGTGTCCTCTCTCATTACGTGAGTAATGGCTCCTGTCCTCCTCTCATTCCTGTAGTAATGGCTGTCCTCTGTACCTCCTCCTCTTCTTAGTAATGGCTCCGTTTCTTACTCTCATATATCCTTAGTAATGGCTCCTTTTCTCTCTCATTACCTGTGTAATGGCTTGTGTCTCTCTCATTACCTGTAGTAATGGCTCCTGGTCCTCACTAATTACTGTTAGTAATGGCTCCTTTTCTCGTCCTCATTACCTGTAGTAATGGCTCTGTGTTCCTCTCATTACCTGTAGTAATGGCTCCTGTGTCTCTCCCTCCTCATTACCTGTAGTAATGGCTCCTTGTCCTCCTCTCATTACCTGTAGTAATGGCTCCTTGTCCTCCTATCTTACCTGTTAATGGTCCTGTGTCTCCTCTCATTACCTGTAGTAATGGCTCCTGTGTTCCCCTCATTACCTGTAGTAATGGCTCCTGGTCCTCCTCTCATTACCTGTGTATCTGAGGCTCCTGTGTCCTCCTCTCATTACCTGTGAATGGCTCCTGTGTCATCCTCTATTACCTGTAGTAATGGTCTCCGTGTCCTCCTCTCATTCCTGTAGTAATGGCGTCCTTGTTCCTCCTCTCATTACCTGTAGTAATGCTCCTTGTCTCCTCATCTTACCTGTAGTAATGGCTCCTTGTCCTTCCTCGACTCATTACCTGTAGTAATGGCTCCTGTGTCCTCTCTCATTACCTGTAGTAATGGCTCTGTGTCCTCCTCATACCTGTAGTAATGGCTCCTGTGTCCTCCCCTCATTACCTGTAGTAACTGCTGCCCTCTCATACCTGTATATGGCTCCGTCACCTCCGCATTACCTGTAGTAATGGCTCCTGTGTCCCCCTCATTACTGTGTAATGGCTCCGTGTCTTCTCTCATTACCTGAGTAATGGCCTCCTCTGTCCTCCCTCATACCTGTAGTAATGGCCTGTGTCTCCTCTCATACCTGTAGTTAGTAATGGCTCCTTTGTCCTCCCTCATACCTGTAGTAATGGCTCTGTGTCCTCCCCTCATTACCTTGTAGTAATGGCTCCTCTGTCCTCCCTCATTACCTGTAGTGAATGGCCCTCTTGTCCTCCCCTCATACCTGTAGTACGGTCTCCTGTGTCCCTCTCATTCCGTAGTAATGCTCCTCTGTCCTCCCCTCATTACCTGTAGTAAGGGCTCCTCTGTCCTCCATTACCTGTAGTAATGCTCCTGTCTCCTCTCATTACCGTTAGTAATGCTCCTGTTGCCTCCCCTCAGTACCTGTAGTAATGGCTCTGTGTCTCACCCATCATTACCTTTCCAGTAATGGCTCCTGTGTCCTCCTCCTCATACCTGTAGTAATGGCTCCTCTGTCCTCCCTATTACCTGTAGTAATGGCTCCTGTGTTCCTCCTAGTAGTAGTAAGGCGTCCTCCCCTATTACCTGTAGTAATGGCTCCTTGTCCTCCCCTCACTTACCTGTAGTATGGCTCCTGTGTCCTCCTCTCATTACCTGTATAATGGCTCCTGCTGTCTCTCATTTCCTGTAGTAATGGCTCCTGTCCTCCCCTCTTACCTAGTAATGGCTCCTCTGTCCTCCTCTCATTACCTGTAGTAATGGCTCTTCTTCCTCCTCCCTCATTACCTGTAGTAATGGCTCCTCATGCCTCCTTCATTACCGTGTAGTAATGGCCCTTCTGTCCTCCCTCCGATTACCTGTAGTATGGCTCCTCTGTCACTCCTCATTACCTGTAGTAATGGCGCCTGTGTCCTCCTCTCATTACCGTAGTAATGGTACTGTCTTGTCCTCCCTACATTACCTGTAGTAATGGCTCCTGTGTCCTCCTTCTCATTACCTGAGTAATGGCTCCGTGTCTGTCCTCCCTCATTACCTGTAGAATGGCTCCTCTGTCCTCCTCTCATTACCTGAGTAATGGCTCTCTGTCTTCATCTCCTCGTCCTTCATTTGTAGTAATGGTTCTCTGTCCTCCCCTCATTACTGTAGTAATGGCTCTCTGTTCCTCTCCCTCATTACCTGTAGTAATGGCTTCCTCTGTCCTCCCCTCATTACCTGTAGTAATGGCTCCTCTGTCCTCCTCTCATTACCTGTGTAATGGCTCCTCTGTCCTCCCCTCATTACCTGTAGTAATTGCTCCTCTGTCCTCTCCCTCACTTACCTGTAGTAAAAATGGCTCCTGTGTTCCTCCTCCATTACCTGTATAATGCTCTCATCTCCTCTCTTACCATTCATGTGAGAGTCGCTCTCCTCCCTCATTACGTAGTATGGCTCTGGTCCATCTTACCTGTAGTAATGGCTCCTCTGTCTCCCCTGCTCATTAACCTGTAGTAATGGCTCCTGCTGTCCTCCTTCTATTACCTGTATTAATGGCTCCTGTGTCCTCCCCTACATTACCTGTAGAATGTGCTACTCTGTCCTCCTCCTCATTACCTGTAGTAATGGCTCCTCTGTCTCCTCCTCATTACCTGTAGTAATGGCTCCTGTAGTCCTCCCCTTTCATTACCGTGTAGTAATGGCTCCTCGTGTCTCCCCTCATTACCTGTAGTAATGGCCTCCTCGGTTCCTCCCCTCATTACTAGTAATGGCTCCTCTGTCCTCCCTCATTACGTAGTAATTGAGTCCTCTGTCCTCCCTCATTACTGTAGTAATGGCTCCTCTGTCCTCCCTCATTACCTGTAGAATGGCTCTGTGTCCTCCTCTCATTACCTGTAGTAATGGCTCCTTGCTCCTCTATTCTGTAGTACTGGCCTCCTGTTCCCCTCCTATACCTGAGTAATGCTCTTGTCCTCCCTCATTACCTGTAGTAATGGCTCCGTGTGTCCCCCCTCATTACCTGTAGTAATGGCTCCTCTGTCCTCCTCTCATTACCTGTAGTAATGGCTCCTCTGTCTCCCTCATTACTGTAGTAATGGCCCTGTCTCCTCTCATTACCTGTAGTAATGGCTCCTCTGTCCTCCCTCATTACCTGTAGTAATGGCTCTGTGTCCTCCTCTCATTATCCTGTAGTAATGGCTCTGTGCCTCCTCCCATTACCTGTATAATGGCTCCTCTGTCCTCCTCTCATTAACCTGTAGTAATGGTTATCCTGTGTCCTCCTCTCATTACCTTGTAGTCATAGGTCCTCTCTACTTATAATGTCCTCTCCTCCCTCATTACCGTAGTAATGGCTAACCTGTCCTCCTCTCATTCCGTAGTAATGGCTCCGTGTCCTCCTCTACCTCTAGTAATGTCACCTATGTCTCCTCTCATTATGTAGTAAGCTCCTGTCGTTCATTACCTGTAGTAATGGCTCCGGTGTCCTCCTCTCATACCTGTAGGTAAGGGCTCCTGGTGTCTCCTCCTCTCATTACCTGTAGGATGGCCTCTGTCCTCCCTCATTACCTGTAGTAATGGCCTGTGTCCTCTCTCCATTACCTGTAGTATGGCTCCGGTCTTCCTCTAACTCATTACCTGTAGTAATGGCTCCTGTGTCATCCTACTCATACCTGTAGTAATGGCTGCTCTGTGTCCTCCTCCTCTCATTACCTGTAGTAATGGCTCTCGTCCTCCCTCATTACCTGTAGTAATGGCTCCTGGTCTTTCGTCATACCGTAGTAATGCTCCTTGTCCTCTCATTACCTGTAGTATGGCTCCTGTGTCCTCCTCTAATTACCTGCTAGTAATGGTCCTCTGTCCTCCTCTCATTACCTGTAGTAATGGCTCCTCTGTCCTCTCACTCATACCTGTAGTAATGGCTCCTGTGTCCTCCTCATACCTGTAGTAATGGCTCCTGTGTCCTCCTCTTATTTCACTGTAGTAAGTATGGCTCCTGTGGTCCTCCTCTCATTACCTGTAGTAATGGCTCGTTCACTGTCACTCGCCCTCCCCATTACCTGTAGTAATGGCTCCTCGGTCCCTCTCATTACCTGTAGTAATGGCTCCTCTGTCCTCACTCATTACCTGTATAATGGCTCTCTGTCCTCCTGTAATTAACCTGTAGTAATGGCTCCTGTGTCTGCCTCTCATTACCTGTAGTAATGCCTCCTGTTCCTCCTCTCATTATCTGTAGTAAGGCTCCTCTGTCCTCCACTCATTAACGTGCTGTAGTAATGGCTCCTGTGTCTCCTCTAATTACCGTAGTAGTAATGGCTCCTGTGTCCTCCCTCAATTACATGGTATTAATATGGCTCCTGTGTCCTCCCCTCATTACCGAGTTAATGGCTCCTGTGTCCTCCTCTCATTACCTGTGTAATAAGGCTGTGTCCTCCCCTCATTACCTAGTAATGGCACGTGTCACGCCAATACAGTAATGCTCCTCTGTCCTCCCTCATTACCTGTACGTATGGCTCTGTGTCTTCTCTCATTACGGTAGTAATGGCTCCTCGTACTCACCCTGTCATTACTCGTAGTAATGGCTCCTCTGTCTCCTCATCATTATCCTTAGTAATGGCTCCTGGTCCTCTCCTCATTACCTGTACGTAGATGGCTGTTCCTATCCTCCTCATTACCTGTTATAATGTTCCTCTGTCCTCCTCCATCAGTAGTCCCTGTCCCATACCTGTAGTAATGCTCTCTGTGTCCTTCCTTTATGCCTCCCTCCTCCTTCTGTTATGCTCCTGTCTCATACCTTCAGTAATGGCTCCTGTGTCCTCCCCTCATTACTGTAGTAATCTCCCGTCGTCTCCGCTACCAGTAGCCTGTGTCCTCCCTCATTACTGTAGTAATTGGCTCCGTGTCTCCCCTCATTACCTTAGTATGGCTTTTGTCCTCCTCTCCTTACCTGTAGTACTGGCTCCTGCTCCTCCTCCTGATGATCCTCGTCCCTCATCCCTCTTTACTGTAGTAATGGCTCCTGGACTCCTCTCCCTCATACTGTAAATGGCTCTTGTCCTCCTTCTCATTACCTTAGTAAGTGGCCATCCGATGTCCCTCCTCTCTTAACCTAGTATGGCTCCTGTGTCTCCTCTCATACCGGTAGTAAATGGCTCCTGTGTCCTCCCTCATATACCTGTAGTATTGGCTCTGTTGTACTCCCTCATTACGTAGTAATGGCTCCCTTGTCCCTCATCTACATTACCTGTAGTACAGGGCTTTGTGTCCTCCTCTCATACCGTGTAGTAATGGACTCCTCTGTCCTCCCCTCATTACCATTGTAGAATGGCCCTTGGCCCTCTACTAGTGGCTCCTCGTCCCTTCATTACCTAGTATATGGCTCCTTGATCCGCTCTCTCATTACCTTAGTAATGGCTTCCTCTGTACTCCTCAATTACACTGTAGTAATTGACTCCTTTTCTCCTCATCATTACCTGTAGCTAATGGCTCCTCGTGTCTCCACTCATTACGTAGTAATGGCTCCTGGTCCTCCTCCTCATACGTGTAGTAATGGCTCCTCTGGCCTCCCAACTCTAGCCTGTATAAGGCCCTCGGGTTCTCATACCTAGTTGGGCCCTCGTCCGTCCCTCATTACCTGTAGTAAATGGCTCCTCTAGTCCTCCTCTCATTACCTGTAGTAATGGCTCCTTGTCTCTCCCCTCAACACTGTAGTAATGCTCTTGTCCTTCCTATCATAACCTGTAGTAAGGGCTCCTTCTGTCTCTCCTCTCATTACCTTGTAGTAATGGCTCCTGTGCGTCCTCCTGCTACCTGTAGTACTCTGCGTTCTCCCATTACGAAATGCCGTTCCTCCTCTCATTACCTGTTAGATAATGGCTCCTCTGTCCTCCACTCATTACCTGTAGTAGGCGCTCCTCTAGTCTCCTCTCTATTACCTGTAGTAATGCTCCTTGTCCTCCCCTCCTATTATGTAGTAATGGCTCCTCGCCTCCTACATTACCGTGTAGTAACTGGCTCCTGGTCCCTCCCACTCATACCATGTAGTTAATGTGTGCCCTACCTGAGCTCTCTGTCCTCCCTCATTACTGTAGTAATCGGGCTCCTGTGTCCTCCTCCATTACCTGTAGTAATGCTCCTCTGTCCTTCCCCTCATCTCTGAAGTAATGGCTCCTGTGTCCTTCATCATCTACACCTCTAGTAATGGCTTAGTTCCTCCCTCATTACTGTAGTATGGCTCCTTCTGGTCTCTCCCTCATTTACCTGAGTAATGGCTGCTGTGGTCCGCCTCTCTTGTATCCTGTCTCTGCCCCTACGTAGTACGGCTCCTCTGTCCTCCTCTCGGATCCTCTGTAAGAATGGCTCTGCCACCCGTGTATACCGATAGGCGCGGCTCATACCTGGACCTAGTAAATGCTACTGTTCCTCCTCATTACGTGTCGATCCTTTTTCACACTGTAGTAATGGCTCCCTCGTCCTCTCTCATTACTGTATGATAATGGCTTCTCTGGTCCGTCCCTCTATTACCTGTAGTAATCGGCTCCTTGTCCTCCTTCATTACCTGTAAGTAAGGCTCCTGTTACCTACTCTAAGAATGTTAGTAATGATACCTGTGTCCTCCCATCGATTACCTGTAGTAGGCTCATGGGTCCTCTCTCATGTACCTGGAGTAATGGCTTCTCTGTCCTCCTCTCATTACTGTAGTCATGGCTTCTCTGTCTCCCTTCATAACGTAGTAATGGCCGGTGTCCTCCTCTCATTACTGTTTAGTAATGGCGCTGTGTCCTCCTCTCATTACTGTAGCTAATGGCTACCGTGTCATCCCCTCATTACTGTAGTAAAGCTTCTGTGTCATCCTCTCATTACCTGTAGTAATGGGCTCATGTGTCCTCTCTCAGTAACGTTAGTAATGGCTCAGCTGTGTCCTCCCATCAAGTACCTGTGAGTAATGGCTCTGTTACTCCCGCTCATTGTACATGTTGTATGGCTCCTGTGTGCTCCCTCATTACGTAGTAATGGCTCCTCTAGTCCTCCCCTCATACTGGTAGTAATGGCTGCAGTGTTCCTCAACATAATTTAGCTGTAGTAATGGCTCCTGTGTCCTCCATCATTACTGGAGTAATGAGTCATCTGTCCGTCACCCTGATTACGGTAGTAATGGCTCTTTGTCCTCCTCTCATTAACTTGTAGTAATGGCTTCCTCTGTCCTCTATCATTAAACTATGTTATGGCTCCTCTGTCCTCCTCTTATCACTTTGTAAGGCTCATGTTTCTCCTCTCATTCCTGTTAGTAATGGCCTGGTGTTCATCCTCTCATTAACTGTAGTAATGGCTCCTCTGTCCTCCTATTTTGCCTGATAGAAATGCTCTGGGTCCTCCTAGCCTTACCTGTATTAGATGGCTCCATGATCTCCCTCATTACCTGTAGTAAGGGCTCCTGTGTCCTCCCTCATTACCTGTAGTAAGGCTTGACTCCTGTGTCCTCATCTCCTTACCGTATTAATGGGCTCCTCTGTCCTCCCCCCCCTATTACCTGTAGTAATGCTCTTCTGGGTTCTCTCATATACTGTAGTAATGGCTGCATGTGTCCTCCTCTCCTTACTGTATAATGGTCCTCTGTCCTCCCTATTAGACGTGTAGTCAGGCTCCTGTGTCTCCCCTCATTAACTGTAGTAAGGGCTCCTCTGTCCTTCTCTTATTACTTGTATTAATGACTCTGTGTTACAACTTGTTGTGACATGTGGTAATGGCTCCTATGGCTACTCTCATTAATTTTAGTAATGGACTCTGTGTCCTCTCTCATTACATGTAGTGATGGCTCCTGTGTACTCATCTATTACCTGTAGAAGGCTCCTGTGTCTTCCTCATACTGTAGTAATGGGATCCTGTGTCCTCCATTACATGTAGTAAGGCATACTGATGTCCTCCTCTCATTCTGTTAGTAACGCTCCTGTGTCCTACTCCATTACTGTAGTATGCTCCTTGTCCTGTCATCTATTACCTGTAGTAAGATCGCGTCCTGTGTCCTTTCTCATTACCTGTAGTAATGGCTCCTGAGTTCCTCTAATTACCGGTAGCATAGTAAAAGCTCATGCCTCTGTCCTCCTCTCATTACCTGTAGTAATGGCTCCTCTGTCCTCCACTCATTACCTGTAGTAATGGCTCCTCTGTCCTCCCCTCATTACCTGTAGTAATGGCTCCTCTGTCCTCCACTCATTACCTGTAGTAATGGCTCCTCTGTCCTCCCCTCATTACCTGTAGTAATGGCTCCTCTGTCCTCCTCTCATTACCTGTAGTAATGGCTCCTGTGTCCTCCTCTCATTACCTGTAGTAATGGCTCCTGTGTCCTCCTCTCATTACCTGTAGTAATGGCTCCTGTGTCCTCCCCTCATTACCTGTAGTAATGGCTCCTCTGTCCTCCTCTCATTACCTGTAGTAATGGCTCCTCTGTCCTCCTCTCATTACCTGTAGTAATGGCTCCTCTGTCCTCCTCTCATTACCTGTAGTAATGGCTCCTCTGTCCTCCCTTCATTACCTGTAGTAATGGCTCCTCTGTCCTCCTCTCATTACCTGTAGTAATGGTTCCTGTGTCCTCCTCTCATTACCTGTAGTAATGGCTCCTCTGTCCTCCTCTCATTACCTGTAGTAATCTCAACACCACCTGTAGTAAAAAGCTCGGGTCCTCCCTCAGGACTTAGTAATGGCTCTCGTCCTCTCCTCATAAACTGTAGTAATGGCTCTGTGTTCCTCTATTACGCTGTAGTAATGGCTCCTGTGTCTTCCCCTCATACCTGTAGTAATGGTCCGCTGGGTCCTCCCCTCATTACATTGTGAGTAAATGGCTCCTGGAGGCCTCCTCTCATACTGTAGTAATGGCCTTCCTGGTGTACTCCCCTCATAACCTGTAGTAACGGATCATGTGTTCCTCATCTTGATTACCTGTAGTAAGGGCGGCGTGTCATCCCCATATTGACGTGTAGTAATGGCTCCTGTGCATCCATCATTAACTGTAGTAGAGGCTCTGTGTCTTCCTCTCCATACCTGTAGTTAATGTCCGTGTTCCTCCTATCATCAGCTCTCAGCTGTGTAATGGGTCCTGTGTACTCCTATCATACCTGATGTAGGCTTCTGTGGCCTCGTATCATTACTGTAGTAATGGCTTCCGCTGTTCCTCTATCTATTACCTTTAGTAATGGATCCGGTTCATACCTCGCATACTGTAGTAATGGCTCCTGTGTGCTCCTCTCATACCTGTAGTAATGGCTCTCTGTTCTCCCCTCAGTACTGTAGTAAGGCTCTGTGTCTTCCTCTCATTACATGTTAAGTAATGACTCTGTGTTTGTTTCCTCTCATACATTTGTATGGCTCTGGTCCCCCCTCAGTACCTGTAGAATGGCTCCTGGTCTCCCCTCATACTGTAGTATGGTCCTGGGTGTTCTCTCATTTCCCATGTAGTAATGGCGCTGTTCTCCCCTCATTACCTGTAGTATGGTCCTCTGTCCTCCTCTCATTTACCTGTAGTTAATGGCTACTCTGACTCCTCTTACTGTAGTAATGGCTCCTGTGCCCTCCCTCATTACTGTAGTCATGGTCCTGTGTCTGCCCATCAGTAACGGTAGTAATGGCTCATTGTCCTCCTCATTTCCGGTGTAATGGTTTCCTGTGTCCTCCTCAATACCTGTAGTAATGGCTCCTCGTCCTCTCTAATTACCGTAGTAAGGCATCTGTGTCCCCTCTCATACCTTTTTGTGGGAAGGCCTCCGGTGTCCTCCCCTCATTACCGTAGAGTGGATGGCTCCTCTGTTCCTCCTCTCATACCTGTTTGGTAATGGCTCCTGTGTTCTTCCTTTCATTAGCTGTAGTATGCTCCTGTGTCCTCCCCGATTACATGTGATTAATGTCTCGTGTCCTCCTCTCAGTCCCTTGTAGTAATGGCTCTGTGTCTGCCTCTCACCTGTAGAATGGATCGTCTGTCCTCCTCTCATTACGCGTAGTAATGGCTCCTGTTCCTCCATATTACTGTGTTAATGGCTCTTGTCCTCCTCTCATACCTGTGAGATGGCTCCTCTGTCCTCTTCATTACCTTTAGTAATGGCTCTGTTTCCTCCTCTAATACCTGTATTAATGGCCTCTTGTCCCTCCCCTTATGAAACTTAGTAATGGCGGTACTGTGTCCTCTTCATTAACTGTAGTAATGGTCCGGTTGTCCTCCCCTAATACCTGTAGTAATGGCTCCTGTTCGCTCCCATCATTTAGCTGTTTAAAGGCTCTGTGTCCCTCCTCTCATGTACTGAGTATGGATTCTGTGTCTCCTTCATTACCTGTAGGAATGGCTCCTGTGTCTCCCCTCATACGTAGTATGGCTACTGTGTCTCCTCTCATTACTGTAGTAAGGATCCTCTGTCCTGCCCTCATTACCTGTTAGAATGGCTCTGTGTCCTTCTGCTCATTACCGGGTAGTAATGGCTATGTGTCTCATCTCATTACATGTAGTAATGGCTCGTGTCTAGCCTCTCATAATCTGTAGTAAATGGCCTCCGGTGTGGCCTTCCCTCATTACCTGTAGTAATGGCCTCCTCTGTCCTCCCGCATTATGTAGTATGCTGCGGTGTCCTTATTCTCATTACCTTGATAAATAATGTCTCCTGTGTATTACCTTCATACCTGTAGTAATGGATCCGTTGTCCGTTCTCTCATTACATGTAGTAATGGCTCCTGTGTCATGCATTGTGGGGAAGGAGAAGGAAT
This sequence comes from Engystomops pustulosus, assembly GCA_019512145.1. Taxonomy (NCBI): domain Eukaryota; kingdom Metazoa; phylum Chordata; class Amphibia; order Anura; family Leptodactylidae; genus Engystomops; species Engystomops pustulosus. The sequence continues at coordinate 535,444 of CM033643.1, read as the reverse complement.
TTAAGGAGGGGAGGGGTTCAGAAGTGAGGTTGATTTGTATTCATTTTATCTTTCGTAATGGCTCCTCTGTCCTCCCTCATTAACTGTAGTTATGGCTATGTGTCCCATTATGACTGTAATGAGGGATTGCAGGGTCAGACTCTCTATCTGACCTTAGTAATGGCTCCTGTGTCCTCCCCTTATTACCTGTAGTAATGGCTCCTGTGGCCTCACTCATTACTGTAGTAATGGGCTCAGGTGTCCTCCCCTCATACCTGTAGTAATGGCTTTCTCTGTCTACTCTCATTACCTTAGTAATGGCTCCTGTGTCCTCCCCTCATTAGACTGTAGTAATGGTTCCTATATTCCTCCTCTATTACTGTAGTAATGGCTCCTGTGTCCTCCCCTCATACCTGAGATGGTCCTTGTCCTCCATTCTCATAACTGATTAAGGCTCCTGTTTCCCTCCCATTACGGTAGTAATGCTCCGAATATCCTCCTCCTCATTACCTGTAGTATGGTCTGGTCCTCCTCCCATTAACCTGTAGTAAGTGGCCTCCTGTGTTCTCGTCCCATATAATGTAGTATGGCTCATCTGTCCTCCTCTCATACTGTTAGGAATGCTCCTGGTGTTACTCTCATACCTGTGAGTAACGGACTCCTTGTGTCGTCCCCTCCTTACCTGTAGTAATGGCTCCTCGTGTCCTCCTCTAATACTGTAGTAATGGCTCATGTGTCTACTCTCATTTACCTGTAGTAATGGCTCCTGTGTCATCCCCCTTCATACCGTAGTAAAGCTCCTCTGTCCTCCCCTCATACCGTAGTAGGCTTCCTGTGTCTCATCTCATACCTGTAGGAATGGCTCCTGGTCCTCCTCAGACGTGTGAGGAATGGCTCCTGTGTCCTCCCCTCATTACCTGTAGTAAATGGCTCTCTGTCCTCCCATCATTACCTGTAGTAATGACTCCTGTGTCTTCCTCTCATTACCTGTATGTAATGGCTCCGCTCCTCCCTCATGACCTGTTAGTAATGGCTCCTTTGTCCTACGCACCTCATACCTGTTAGTAATGGCTCTGTGTCATCCTCTCATTACCTGTAGTAATGGTCATGTGTCCCCCTCAGTTACCTGTACAGTAATGGCTTCTGGTGTCCTCATATCTTACCGTAGTAATGGTCCTGTGTCCTCCCTCATTAACTGTAGTAATGGCTCCTCTGTCTCTCATTAGCTGTTGTGTAATGGCTCCTATGTCCTCCCCTCATTACCTGTAGTAATGGCTCGTGTACTACTCTCATTACATGTCGTAATGGCTCGCTTGTCTTCCCTCAGTACCTGTAGGAATGGCCTCAGATATCCATCCTATGTATTCCCTTAGGAATGGCTCCTGCTTGTCCTCCCACTCTTACTGTAGTAATCGGCCCTCTGTGTCACCTCCACGTCATGAACCCTGTAGTAATGGCTCCTGGTCTTCCGTCTCATTACCTTGTAGTAATGGCTCCTGTGTTTCCCTACGTCTCATTACTGAGTGCCAAAGTAAATGATCTGGTTCTCCCTCATCCCTGTAGTAAATGGCTCTCTGTCCTCCCTCATACTGCTAGTAATGGCTCCTGTGTCCTCCTCTCATTACCTGTAGTAATGGCTATGTGTCCTCCTCTATTACCTGTAGTAATGGGCTTCTCTGTCCTCCTCTCATTACCTGTAGTAATGGCTCCGTTCCTTATCACATTACCTGCTAGTAATGGCTCTGTGTCACCTCTCATTACTCGTAGTAATGGCTTATGGTCCTCCCCTTAAGACCTGTGGTAATGGCTCTCTGTCTCCTCCCTCATTACATGTGTACATGGCTCCTATATCCTCCTCACCCCATTACCTGTAGTAATGGCTCCTTGTTCCTCTCATTACCTGTAGTAATGGCTAACTCTGTCAACCTCTCAGTACCTGTATAGTAATGGCTCTGTTTCCTTCTCACATTACCTGTAGTAATGGCTCAGTGTCCTCCTCCCATACCTGTCAGTAATGGCTCCTGTGTCTCCCCTCATTACCTGTGTAAGGCCCTGTGTTCCTCCTCCATACCTGTAGTACATGGCTCCCTGTGTCCTCATCTCATTACCTGTCCGTAATGCGCTCCTGTTACCATCCTCCAATTACCTGTGAGTAATTGGCTCCTGTGTTACTCCTTCCCCATGACCTTTGTAGTAATGGGCTCCTGTGTTCTCCTCTTTTTAATCTGTCGTAAGGGCTCTTCTGTCCTCCTCTCATATCTGTAGTAAGGCTCCTGTGTCTCCCCTGAACTTACCTGTAGGAATGGATCCTGTGTACTCACCTTACACTGTACGTGTAGTGGAAGGCTCACCTGCTTCCTCTACTCTATTACCTGTAGTAATAGCTCCTCTGTTCATCCTCTCGCATTACCTGAGGAATGGCTTCTGGTCTTCTTCTTATAATACCTGTGTAGTAATGAATTGTGTTCCTCTCATTACCTGTAGTTAATGCTCCCTGTACCCTACCTCTCTATTACGTAGTAATGGCTCAGTGCTCCTATGATTATTACCGTAAGAATGGCTTCTGCCTTCCCTCATACCTTGTAGTAATGGCTCCTCTGGTCCTCCCTCATATCCTGTAGTAATGGCTCCTGTGTCCTCCCGTTCATACCTGTAGTAACTGGCCCTCTTATTCCCTCCTGTTAATTCCTGTAGTAATGGCTCATATGTCCTTCCCCTCTCATACCGGTAGTCATTTTGCTTCTGTTGTCCTCCTCTCATTTACCTGTAGTAATGGCGCCTTGTCTCCCCTCATACCTGTAGTAAGGGTGCCTCTATCCTACTCTCATTTTACTTGTAGTAATGGCTTCATGTGGTCCTCCAGCCCTCTCACTACCCTCTGTAGAATGGCTCCTCTTGTCTTTCTCCTATCAGACCGTGTTAGGAATGGGCCCTGTGCTTCATCCTCTCAGTATTACTGTAGTAATGGCTCCTGGGTCCTTGCTTCATTAACGTGTAGTAATGGCTCCTGGGTGTCCTCACCCCATTACCTGTAGTAATGTGCTCTGGTCCTCTCTCTTCCTGTAGATGGTCTCCTCTGTCACTCCTCTCATTACCTGTAGTAATGGCTCCTCTTGTCCTTTCCCTCATACCTGTTTTAGTAATGGCTCATGTGTCCTTTTTTTCCCCCCCTATCCATACCTCTAGAATGGCTCCTCTGTCATTTATCTGAATTCCTTAGTAATGGCTTCCTGTGTACCCTCCCCTTAACACTGTTCCCCAGTATATGGTCATGTGTCTCTCATTACCACTGTAGGCAATGGCTTGCTGGGTCCTTCTCTCATTTCCGTAGTAATGGCTCCTTTTTTTCGTGTCTCACTCTACATGTTACCTCATTTAGATAATGGGCTCCTGTGTCCCCGTCTCATACTGTAGTAATGCTCTGTTCCTATCATCATTACCTTAATCCCATGTCTCCTGTGTGTCCTCCTTCCCCTTCACTAATACTGTAGTAATGGATCATGTGTATTTCCCCATTACCTGAGTTAAGGGCTCCTCTTTCCTCCTCTCATCCGTAGTAAGGCTTCTCTGGTCCTTCCCTTAAGCGACCTGTTTGTACATGGATACTGTGGTTCCTCCTCTCAACCTGTGTAATGCGCTCCTGTGTCTCTCTCATACCTGTAGTAAGGTTCCTGGTCCCTCCCAGTCATTACATGTCAAGTAAGCTCTGTGTCCTCAGCCTCATTTTATTACTGTAGTAATGGCTCTCGTCCTCTACTCATTACCTGTAGTGATGGATCCGTGTCTCCTTTCTAGCTACCTTGTAAGTAATGTGCCGACAGCGTGCTCTATACCATCATGATTCCGTAGTATGGCTCTCCTTTTTTGTGCCTCCCTCATTACCTGTAGTAATGGCTCCTGTGGTCCTTCCTCTCTATATTCAGTAGTAATGGCTCGTGTCCTCCCTTCATTACCGGTACGTAATGGCTGCAGGTCTCACCTCCTACCTGTAGTAATGGCTCCTGTGTACACCCCTATACCTGTAGTAAGGCTCTGTGTCCTTCCTATCATTACGTAGTAATGTGTATACTCTGTGATCTCCTTCTGCCTTTTACCGTAGTATATGGCTCATGTGTCCTCCTCTCCTTACCTGTATTAATGGCTCCTCTGTCCTCCCCGTATTACTGTAGTAAGGCTCTGCTGTCATCTCTATTCTTACCTGTATTAATGGATCCTGTGTCCTCCCTCATTACTGTAGCTAATGGCTCCTGCATGTCCTCTCTCTCCCATTACACTGTCCAGTAATGGCTCCTGTACCCTTCCTCCTATAATTACCTTTGTTTATGTTTAATGGACTACTCGGTCCTCCTTAATTACTGTAGTAATGGCTCCCTGTTGTCCTCCTCTCTTACCTGGAGTAATGGCTCCGTCTGTCCCCTCTCATTACCTGTCGTAATGGCTCACTCTGTCTCTCGCTCCTTACTGTAATAATGCTCCTGTGTCCTCCTCTCCATCTACCTGTCAGTAATGGATCATCTGTCACTCCCCTCCAGTACCGTAGTAAGTGGCTCTCTGTCCTCCCTACATGACTGTAGTAATGGTCTGTGTCCTCCTCTCATTACCTGTGTAGTAATACGGCACCGTTGTCCTCTGCTCATACCTGTTAGTAAGGCTCACTGTGCGCTCCTCCTCTCATTACCACCGTAGTTCACATGGTCTCCTGTGTCCTTCCCCTTATTACCTGTAGTAATGGCTTCTCGTGTCGTCATCTCGTACCATGTAGAACACGCTCTTGTCCTTCCCCTATTAATTGATTAAGGGACTCTGTGTACTATTTTCCTCTGTTACCAGTTTCCGGGAATGGGCCATCTGCACCTTCTCTCATTGCCGTAGTAACTTGGGATCCTGTGTCATATCCCCTCCATTACCTCTAGTAAGGGACTGCAGTGTCCTCGCTCATTATCTTAGTAATTGGCTCCTGTAGTGTACTCTCTCATTACGGTAGTGAGATCCTGTGTCCTCCTCTTCATTAGCCTGTAGTAATGGCGCAAGTGTCCTTCCCCTCAATACCTGTATAATGGCTCTGTGTCTCCCCTCATTACCGGTAGTATGGTCCTGTGTCCTCCTCTCATAAGCTGTAGTAAAGCTCCGGGTCTGTCCTCTCATTACTGTAGTAATGATCCTCTGTCCTCCCCTCATTACCTGTAGTAATGGCCCTTGTCCTCTCTCATGTTACCTGAGTAATGGCTCCGGGTGTCGTCCCCCTCATTACCTGTAGTTAAGGCTCCTGTGTCCTCCCCCCACTGTAGTAAGGCTCCTGTATCCTCCACCATTACACTGAGTAGAGGCAAGGTGTTCTCTCTCATCAGGATGTAGTAATGGCTGTCCTGTGTCTCCCCTCATTACCTGTAGTAATGGCTCTGTATCTCAACTCTACCTGTAGTAGTAGAGCTCCTGTGCTTCATCTCATCAGCTGTAGTAATGGCGCCTGTGTCCTCCTCTGCATCAGCTGTAGTAATGGCTCTGGTCTCTACTAATTACCTGTAGTAATGGTTCTGGGTCCTCTCCATTACCTGTAGTAAGGCTCCTCTGTCTCCCTCATTACTGTAGTAATGGCTCCTGTGTCTTCCTCTCATTCTTTTGTTAGTAATGACCTGTGGCTTCTCTCATTATCTGTAGTAAGGCTCCTGGTCCTCCTCTCATCAACCTTTAGTAATGGCTTCTGTGTCCCCCAGCATTACTGTTATAATGGCTCCTGTGTCCTCCCATCATTACCTGTAGTAAATGGTCCTGTGTCTTCTATCATTACCTGAATTAGTATGGCTGCTGTGTCCTCCCCTCATTAACTGTAGTAATTGCTCATCTGTCCTCCTCTCATTTCTGTAGTATGGCTCCTGTGCCTCCTCTCATTACCTGTAGTAAATGGCTCCTCTGTCCTCTCAAACCTGTCAGTAATGGATCGGTTGTAGAGAGAGCGAACACACTGAAAAATGCCCGGGCTTTTGGGTACTCGTTATTCGAAGACCGAACTTTCCGACCCGATGCCACTCGAGTGCTCGTCTCGTTTAAGAACGAACCCCATCGAAGCTAAATGGGAGACTTCTTCAGAGAATTTTTTCAAGGGCGTTCCCCAAGGCTCCTGCACAGGCGGAAGCTTGCCCAAACACCTGGGAACCAGAAAAGGATGAAAAAACCCACGAACATGGACGGATTGTGAACAGCAGGGACGCATGCACTGGAGGGTTGCACTCTGAGGCTGCCTAAAGCACACATTATCCAAAATGTGATGGGCAACAAGCATGGCTCATTGGACAGTTAGTGACAGAATGAAGTGATCGTAGCTTATCTAAACAAACTCAAACACAATAATATTATATAACATCCAATTATTGACCTGACCATATAGGGGAAGAGGACAGGTTTTATGCACCCGATTGACATAGTGACGGCTAGCAGCGGCAGCTAGAGAGTGCATGGCGGACATACCCTAAATGGATCAGGACTTCCAAATTCCCCAATGGGTGGCAGAGGAGGAACCAAAGAGGTGAGACAAGAGCGCTCAATTATAATATTCGATACAGGATAATTTAGTTTGCCAGTATATTTTGTTGGATTTTGAAACAGCTATCGCCGGTGGCTTTCCCGGTGGCGAAAAAGGTAACATGGAAGCATGAAAACAACCCAAAATATGCCTTGACAGCCCGACAAGGATTGTTTGTAGGGGACAAGATTGCTTACAGTTATATGGCAGTGCGAGTGACACTTGCTGCCAGTCACATGCGAATAGTTTTTATAATAATCATAACCCTCATCCATAAAGCTCGGATAATGCTGCACCCCCACCTCTCCTCTCTGTATCTCAGTATATTTCGCGCCAACCCCGTTGCTCTTAGATCCGCCAGTGATCTTAGTTAACCTCACCCTAGTGAGGACCTCCCACTCGCGGTCTCCTAAGACTTCTTAGCGATGCACCAAATTCTACTGGAATGCTCTGCCCCGGACTATCAGACTAATACCGTAACCTCAGAAGTTTGCAAAACGGTGTTCCTTAGAAACCCATTTCTTTAGGCAAGTCCATAAACACTGCCAATTAACTGATATGAAGTTTATTACTGCTTTCGTACTAACCAGTCCTGTGTCGGTGTTCCCCCCTTCCATATCTGTTATCCAGCTAACCCTTTTCCTTTTGAACAGGCCACCCGATCTTCCCTTCTTGCAGTCCCATTCCACCCTGGACTGGTTTATATAGAGATGCCGGCTGAGTGGTTTCAACGCTGACCAGCAATTATTTATTATATTTTTTTATTATTCCTAAGGAAGAATGGCGTTGACCATTAAATATTCTTTTAGCATCGTGGTCTAAGCCCAATCCTCTCATAAACGTAAGCTTGCGAGCAAGGAAGGACCTCCACTCCTGTGTTCCATACAAATGTTGTGCTCTGTTACATTACTGTATTTGTGTCCTATGATTGTAAGCGCGGTGCAGAAATGGATGACGCCTATATAAATAAGATTATATTATTATGGAGGAGTGAACTAGTAGTAGATGAAGTTAAAGGGTGCGCTGCAACGATGTTAGTTGCGATTCTTGTTGAGGAGCTGGCGCGCTGCAGCCAGGCGAGCTTTTCGCCAAGCCAAAGACCCACTGTTTCTAGGCTACTCCCCAAACAGCACTCTAAGAACCATTTGTATATAAGATTCAAGTGTAGTAGGTTCTATAAGTTTGGATATGCCGGGGTGAGGGATGTAAACAGAGGCGCAAGAAGCGCTGAAATTAATATCTAATGGTAAAAGGTGCCAGTATATTTTGTGGATTAACAGCAGGGTGGCGACAAAGTAAACACTTTGAGTGGAATGCCCTGTTAAGAGCTCTTGGGCGGGGTGCCTTTTATCGACTGGCACTCAGCAGGGCCCTTTTCCCGGGGTGAAGGAGCGCTGCGGTCAGGTGTATGATTCTTTCCTGGGTCTTTCTTTCAGCACCGCACTGCTGTCGCTTAGCGACGGCACTGCTGCCTGTGTATATAGAAGCTATTTAAGGACTGATGGCGCCATTGACCTTCACGGATGGTAATTCGGAGGAGGAGGAGGTGGAGAGGGGTGGGATGGAGGTATAGTATAGGCCTTTGAGACGGACCGAGGGACTGGCCCGCAATTCTCTGCGAGCCAGTAGTATATGAGCAGCCCAGGGTCAGACTCGGTCCAAGCCTGCACCAAGTTAAGTGTAGTAGCGGTCTTATAAGTTTGGGATATGGCGGTTTGTGAGGGGAGGTGAGGGGAATGTAAACAGATGCGGGCAAGAAGCGCATGATGCGAATGGAGCTGCGCTCCGCTGCAAGGGCGAGCTTCGCCAACCCGAAGCCCCTGTCTTAGGCTAATCCCCAAACAAGCACTTCTAAGAAACCTTTTGTATAAGATCAAGTGTAAGTAGGCTTCTTAGTAAGTTTAGGATATGCGGGTTGAGGGGAATTTTGTAAGACAGGGTATGCTTGAAGAAGCGCGAATAATATCCTTGGAAATGGTAGAAGTTTCCAGTATATTCTGTGAGGAGAACCACAGCAGTCGTGGTGGCAGAAAAGTAACACTTTGATTGTGGCATCATGAAAACAAAACAAATTGCATCTGACCCCACACCTAGTTTGATCAAAGGGACGATTGTTATGGAGGCAGCATGATGCTTGACGATTCCCCTTTTTCTTTTGGAGGTAGTACAATGGAGACAACGTTTCGTGGAGGCTGCTAGGGAGACACAAATTTAATTTGGAAGATGACTGGATGTGGCGCCATTTGAGTCCAAACATTTCAAACCAGAGGAGCATAGGTGGCCCTCCAGTAACAATGGGAATAGATTGAGTGCCTGTATGTGGCGGAGTCCCAAAGAAATGCTTGTTTGTTTTCTTGCAAACCAGAGGAGCAGGGAGGTGGCCCTTCCAGTAAAAAATGGAATAGATTTGGTGCTGTATGTCGGCAGTCCACAAAAATTCTTTCAACCAGAGGACAGGTAGGGGCCCCCTCCAGTAAATGGAATAGATTGAGTGCCTGTATGTGGCCTTAGTCCCAAATAATGTTTGCCAACCGAGGAGCAGGTAGTGGCCCCAGTACAAATGAATAGATTGAGTGTGTAATGTGCGAGTCCCAAAAAAAATGTTGCAAACCCGAGGAGCAGGTAGGTGGCCCTCCAGTAATAATGGATAGATTGAGGGCGTATGTGCGAGTCCCAAAAATATTCAAAGCGCAGAGGAGAGGGTAGGTGGCCCTCCGTGGAAAATGGAAAGATTTGAGTGCCTGTATGTGGCGAGTCCCAAAAATGTCAAACCAGAGGAGCGGAGGTGGCCCTGCAGTTAAATGAATAGATGAGTGGCCTGTATGTTGGCGGCGTTCCGGGAGTCCCTCCCAAAAAATTCTTCAGACCAGAGGGGCAGGTAGGTTGGCCCTCCAGTAAAAATGGAATAGATTTGGAGTGCCTGTATGTGGCGTTTTAGCCCGGTCCACAAATGTTTCAAACCAGAGGATGAAGGTAGGTGGCCCTCAGTAAAATGGAATAGATGAGTGTTGTATGTGGCGTCCCAAAAATGTTTCAACCAGCCGGAGCAGGTAGGTGGCCCTCAAGTTAAAGGAATCGATTGAGTGCTTGTTATGTGGCTTTCCAGTCCCAAAAAATTCATCCAACAGAGGAAGCACGGTAGGGTGGCCCTCCAGTAAAATGGAAAATAGATGTGCAGTATGTGTGCAGTCCAAAAAATTTTGTTAAACCAGAGGAGCAGGTAGGTGGCCATGCGACCGAGGTGAAAATGGCAGTAGATTGGTGCCTGTAGGGTGGCGAGTCCCATAAATTCTTCAAACCAGAGGGCAGGTAGGTGGCCTCCAGTAAAATGGAATAGATTGAGTGCCTGTATGGGGCGAGTCCGACAAAAAGAGAAAATTGTCAAACCAGAGGAGCAGGTCGGGGCCCTGCAGAGAAATGGAATGATTGAGTGCCGTATGTGGCAGTCCAAAAATTCTTCAAACCAGAGGAGCAGGTGGTGGCGCCTCCAGTTGTAAAAGGGAATCAGATGTGAGTGCCTGTATGTGTTGGCCAGTCCCAAAAATGTTTTCAAAATAAGAGGAGCAGGTAGGTGTCCCTCCAGTTAAAATGGAAGAGATTGAGGGCCTGTATGTGGCAGTCCCAAAATGTTTCAAACCAGAGGAGGCAGGTAGGGGGGCCATCCAGTAAAATGCGAATAGATGAGTTGCCTGTATGTGGCTTAGTCCCAAAAAATTCTTCAACACCAGAGGAGCAGGTAGGTGGCCCTCAGTAAAATGGAATAGATTGAGTGCATTTGATGTGGCAGTCCCAAAAAGTTCAAACCAGAGGAGAAGGTAGGTGCCCTGCGTAAAATGGAATAGATTGAGTGCCTGAATTTTTGTGTTGGTCTCTAGTCCAAAAAAGTTCCACACCCAGAGGAGCAGGTAGGTGGCCTCCAGTAAAATGGAAATAGATTGAGTGACACTGATGTGGCTACAGTCACTAAAATTGGTCAAACCCAGAGGAGCAGGTAGGTGGACCTGCCAGTAAAATGGAATAGATTGGTGCTGTAGTGTGGCGAGTCGAGATCAGAAAATGTTCAAACCAGAGGAGCAGGTAGGTGGCCCCTCCAGTAAAATGGATAAGAGTGAGTGCCGTTATGTGGCAGTCCCAAAAATGTTCAAACAGAGGGAGCAGGTAGGTGGTACCTGTGACATAAATGGAATAGATTGAGTGCCTGTATGTCGGGCAGTCCAGAAAAATGTTTCAAACCAGAGGAGCAGGGTTAGGTGGCCCTCAGTAAAATGGAAAGATGAGTGCATGTATGGCGAGTCACCCAAAAAATTTTTAAAAACAGGAGGACCGGGTAGTGGCCCGTCAAGAAAATGGAATAGGATGAGTGCCTGTATGTGCGACTCACAAAGTGTTTCAAACAGAGGGACCGGGTAGGTGGCCCTCCCGAGAAATTAAATCCCGCGACATGATTTAAAAGTACTATAGAAACGAAGCCAGTGGGCCAGACCTTCAAAAACTAGCAATTTTCACTTCTGCTCGCGTACTGTACAAAGAGGAGGAGAAGAGGAAAATGAGGAGGAGGAGGAGGAGTGGATCTACTTATCAGGTTGAGCTGCCTTCACGTGGTGGAGATTGGAGGATTATGAGAAATCACCAGGGGCTTAGTTCATCTTGTAAGCGTCAGCCTGACCAGCGCTGTGCAGTCGAGCAGGCGGTTCGCTTATCGGTGATGACCTGCCACCAGCTGCCACTGAAAACCGCTCGGACAAGGACGCTAGCGGCGGGCAGGCAGCGCAAGAACACTCCAAGGCGTTACAGCGCCAGTTCGTGCCTGCCACATGTCCTGAGCTTTGAAGCCAGTAGTTGTAGCCGGGAGCTTGTGATCATTTAGGGACGTAGGGTAGTGGTCGCTTTTACCCGTACTCCCTCACCAGCTTTCTGTAAAGCATCAGCCCTACTCTGCCGAGCCTGGGGAGCAGGTGAGACAGTGTCTTGCATGGAGGTGACATTAAAGCGACTGGCATAAAAGCACCTTGTAAAGCGTACGCCGTGCCAGCTGCTGGGACAAGCGGCATGCTAGCGCTACTCTCCCTCGCACTTGTCCCGCAGAAGATGACGCCACTCTGCCGATAGCAGCTGTCAGAAGGGAAAATACGGTTTCAGCTTGTGCAAGGGCATGGGCTGCTGGTTATTCAGATTTCACACTCCTTTATCTTGCTAGGGATGAGAGTCGGAAAGATGTTGCTTGTCGTGACCCGTGGGTCCAGGGAGCTTTTTTGGGAACAGCCCCTACAGTAAATCGTGACATCTGGAATAAATGTATTGTATACGCGAGGGTTCACTTGGGATAGGCAGCCCGAGTAGCTTATGTGAAGAGTGGCCATATGGCGTACCGATGGTTTACACCAACGCGTCAAGATATTCCCTCCCTTAGGGTGGCTGACTGGTTCCATTTCCCCTCCTTGATTACTCCTCCAACTCCTCTTACTTTTATGCTCACCATACACGCTGAACAGGGATTTAGGACCCTCAAAAAACAATGGTCCACTCTTGTGTCTCGCCAACCCCCATGTATCCTCCTTTCCCTCCCTCATCCTCACTCTCACCCTCCACCTCTCCGGGATATGCGTTTGAGAGATGATAGAAAACAGACCCCAGGGTGCTTGGCATATCATACAAGGTGGAGAATATTCTTCCCCTCCGTTCTTGAGTACACTGAGCGAAAAGCTTCCGACATTCATGCTGGACATGAGAGTTTTCAACAGGGACAGCAGCGCCGGGAGAGTGAGGCTGATTGATGGCGGCAGCGCCAATGACCATCTGGTTGGACTCCTCAGAAGTTACTCTCAGCAGACCTGAAAGATATCAGACCATCCCCACGTCCACTCCAATGTGGACTTGAGGAAGCTGACCTGACTGACTAACCAGTTCTGGTGGAAGTTGACATTGGCAGTCGACAATCGCTCTGCGCTGACTGGAAATCAGTCCGGATACGCGCCATGGTCAGGTTGGAATTCCACCTGTGGGCACGTCGCACAGACAGGCGGTGACGAGGGCCGTTGGACTTGCCCGGCGGCGCTGCGCTGACTGAGCCCCAGTCCGGCAGCATCTGGCTCCGTCCTGGACCTTGAGGAAATGGCGCACAGGCACTCGGGCGCACTTCGTGAGCAAATCAGACAGATTGGGGTATGTCTGGAGGAAACGCGGCAATTTCATTTGATTTCACACATGGGTACCAGGCATGTTTTCGGCACCCACTGTGGTCAGGTTGCCCGAGTTTGGCAGCCTAGCCCCCCCAAACACAACATAAATTTTCCAGGTTTACATAGGCCGTTGTTTAAAACACCCAACCCCCACTTCCCGGCCTTGAGGTTCAGCGGTGCCAGCAGTTTTTAGATCAGTTTCTGTATTTGCGCGCTTTTTTAGTGATGCCCTGTAATAGATGTTTGTGCGCTTTGGTGTGCTTTTTGTCGGCTGAGCTCAAGAAGTGTGAGCACCGCCTGCTGTCGCTTCTTTTTGTTTTTTTTTTCTACCACAATATTATTTTTTAAAAAACGCCGGAGGCATGCTGCTGGTGTTCCGTAGATGCTACCGACTGATGGCGCCGTGCCCAGGATGGTAGTTCGGAGGCGGATGGTGGAGGATTTAGGGGTTGGGAGGAGGAGGAGGCATAGTAGGCCTTGGATCACTACCCTGTTTTCCGGAATCCGAGGTAGGCCCCTGCAATCCTACAGGGTCGGCTTTCTTTTTTTCCCTCGTCTGGCCCCCCCCTTAGCCCTGTTTATTCCCTATGAGCTAGCCCACCCATGTCCGGTCCCTCCCCCCCCTACGATAGGGCTCCTTCTTTAATGCCGTGGCACGAAGAGTTTACACCCAAGTTGCAGTCAGCGTATAATTAGTGCGCTTGCGGCCAGCACGTCAGTCCACGGTACAGTCGGTCAGGTTGGACCTTTGTTAGAAACTGGTATTGTTGGGGCAGGGCACGGTGATGTTGTCGTGACACTGTGCTGGGCTTAGGGCATGGGACGGCAACATCGGGGAAAAGTGGAAAGTGGCTGGCTGGGATTTTCCGAATACAGATGGGCGGCCGCCGCCAGAGGTTGCGAAAGCCACGGTCTTATAGCCTATAGGCAGCATCTTCCAGGCTAGCACATCTGGAGATGGGCACATTGGTAGGGATTTTTTTTTGGCGTAGCGGGTGGGTTTGAACTCTATGTCGTTTGTCTCCGCTTCCTAGCGTCTGGTTATGGAGAGTCTGAACGCTGGTGGATGCGTGGAGGCATCGTGGATGCATGATTTCAGATGGGGTTTGTGCTGTGCCAGGGTCCTGGGCAGGTCGGGCTGACTATGTCAGCTGATAACAGGGGAAGGAGCAGTGGTTTGTGCACCTTTTTTGGCCGGAGGTTGAACGGGCTTGTGCCACTGAGGGGGTGTTAGCATTCTATGATGCGCCTATGGTTGGTAGTTAAGCTAGTATTGTGGTGTAACCCCTCGATGGCAGCCGTGGTTTGGCAAAGTTGCACACCACAGTCCGTCGGTCACTCGGTCTGTTCCTTAAAGAACCTCCACACTCTGAAGCTCTAGCTCGCGTTTTGGGTTTTTTTCACCTCGCCGCATTGAAGCCTTTCTTTTTTTTTAACACGGGGAGGTTCAATAGTTGACTAGTGGAGTTATGATGCACCAGCTTTGGCCCTGCCTCTCGTCTGGCCCACCACTGCTCTTACAAACATGTTTCAGGTCGAGGACTCTCCTCCGTCTCTTAGAAGCACTGGGGTCACCGGCCTAGCAACCCAGCTGGGTCTGTCAACCTCACATCCTCATCGATCCCTCAGCTGCTCCCCCCTCGGCACTTCCTGCCCTGCACACAATCTTCCCACTGTCTGCAAACCGGGTTTTCTCATCGTCGGATATCCTCTTTACCACTTCCACTAAGTCAAGAAGGTCCATCACCACAGATGTGACTGGGTGGGAAAATATGGGCCCATCAGGAAAATTGCTCAGCATTGCCACAGGCCACGGGGTGGTGACTGTGGAAGGGTCCAGAAAATAGGTTTCCTCAGAGTTATGTTACGTGTTCACCATGGCAAATTTCTGGGAGGGTGGCAGACGATGGGCCGGGGAGGAGTTGGTGAGGTGCAGGACCGTGGAGAGTGGGGTATTCGGGACCAGGGTGGACTGCGTGGCCACAGACTGACTGGGGTGCGACAAAGTGCTCGCAGGCATGGACAGCAATCCACAGACATCACTTTTTCGCAATCGTTTGCCCTCACAGTTGTCTCTCACACGAGGGTCCCAAGCTGATTTATTTCTTCAGATTTCATGAACCTACGGGCAGTGGAGCTCCCTCTGCGGCGTTACCTGCTCCCTTAATCAGAGGTTTGGGGTTCTCACCCCCGCCGAAGGACCACGGCTTCTAGACCTTCTGCAGTATGTTGGACGCCCACGTCTTCCGCCCTCGTCCCATTCTACTCCCTACACTCCGGTTAAACATTTAAATCATGATGGAGTTATAAACTTTTTATTTTTTTTACGATTTTTGTTGTTTTTTGTTGTTTTTTGTGGTTTTTTTTTTTGTGTTTTTTATGTTTTTTTGTTTTTTTTTTGGGTTTTTATAAACCAAACAATCCTATCCTATTGCGATATGGCTATTTTTATAGCCAAGTATCAAAGAAGCACACTACTAGGACGGTAGAGTTCGTGCCGAATAGAAATCCAACACTGATTTGCCACTTCGGCCTTGCTTATGGCTATGGCTTGATCACTAAGCGCCAGATACACAGCGGTGCGTTTTACGTATCCTTACAAATTGCTCAGAATTATGAAATGGTCAAGTACAGGCACTGCAGAATATACAGCACCAGAAGTAGTCAACTAGAAAATCACACTATATATCCTTTTTTTTTGTTTTTTTTAACGCTACGTAGGCTTCAAGAAGGCTGTGTGGTATCTCCTATGGCTATTTTCTAGCAAAGTATAAACGGGAAGCAACGAGCTTACTATGCCCCTCAGATGAGATGACACTGAGTTTGCCATAATAGAAATCCAACCCCCTAATGGACTTTTCCCACTTAGGCCTTTGCTATGCGATATGTGCGCCACTAAGCGCAGAACACAGCGGTCGCAAAGTCTCAGAACAAAGTTGGCTGAGATTATTCTGTTTTAAAGTACAGATGCACTGCAGAAAATACAGGCACAGGGCAGAATCACCGCAGCAGAAATCAAATTTTAAGATAGAATAGCTACTGTTAAGGCTGTCAAGAAGACGTTTGTATTTTCCTATGGCTATTTTCTAGCCAAGATCAAAGGAAGCTCACTACTTTGATGCAAGATGTGCAGATGACACTGTAATTGTTATACGCCTTAACTAGAGAATCCAACCCCTACTGAATTTTGCCACTTCGGTTTCTTTTTCATTTGCTATGTGGATATTGTGCGCCACTATAGCGCAGAACAGCGGGTCGAAATGTCATCACTACAAATTGTCGAAGAAGTGGGTGCCAAGTACCGCCCTGCTTAGGAAGGAACTACAGCCACCAAGTTCAGATCAACCAGAAATCAAATATTTTATAGGAAGCTACTGTAGCTTTCAAGAAGTGGTTTGATTCTGATATGGCGATGTTCTCAGCCATAGTTCAAAGGAACACACTACTAGCCATGATGAGATGACATGAGTTAGTGCCTCAATCAGAAATCCAAACCCCTGACTGAATTTTTCCCAACTTCGGTCTTTGCTAGAATGTTGGGACCACTCAAGAGCTAAACACAACCGGTAGCAAGACTGCCCCTGCTAATTCCTCACAGAAATGGGGTAAATGAGTGCAAATTAAAATAAAAAAAGTTAAGAACGTTAGTTGTAGCGCCTAAGAAGGGGGCTGTTGGGTTCTTTTAGAATCGATCCTGTTTTCCTAACAGTTAACGCCTAATGAGAACATCTTTTCCCTGACCCGCTTTCACCTGACCAGCAGTGAGCTCTCTCTAGCGGCTATACAAGAGACAGAATGATTTGGCCGAGCAGCCGGGGTTGGCGCGAGCCAGCTTTGGCTAGCTATCCCCAGGAGTCTCACTTTTTTTTTGATCTGGCCAGCTCAAAACCACTGCGATCGAGTTTTCCGTTTTTGGACTTCGCGTTTACGGGTATCACGTCGCATGCCTGGGTGCGTCTATGTGCAAGAGTCTCCTGCTGTGTGATTGGCTCTGATGTTCTGGCCGCCAAAAAGCCAAACCCGGCGGGAGATGCCATTTTCGCGGCGAGCGGGCGACAGGTACAGTCTTCCCCTCGTATAGCCAGTATTCTTCAGTAACGAGCAGTTCGGAGTGTATCCCTAATGCTGTCGGAGGGGCAGAGCTCAAGCTCGGACGACATGTTGCTCATCTCTACTACTGTGTCTCCCGTTTTACCTGTATGCTAAGCTCCTCGGTCCCCTTCTCATTACCTTAGTAAGGGCTCCATCGTCCTCTCTCCCACTTCACTTTACACTTAGTAAGGGCCTCCTGTTTCTCCTATGTCACTACCTGTATTAATGGGCTCCTCTGTCTCCCCTTATTAATGGTAGTAATTGGCTCTGTTGTCCTCCCTCAGTACCTGTGAAGTATGGCTCTGTGGCCTCCTCTCATTATTGTACCTTGTAGTAGGCTCCTGTGTCTTCCCCTCAGTTACCATGTACTATTATGGCTGCGGTGTCCTCCCCTAATTACAGTTTCAGTAATGGTCTTCCTGTTCCTCCCCTCTTTCTACCTGTATAAAGGCTCCTGGTCTCCTCTCATGACCTGTAGTTAATGGCTTCTGTGTTCCGTTCCTCTCATTACATGAGTAGATGGCTCCTTGTTTGTCCTCCCCTCATTACCTGTTAGTAATGGTCCTGTGTCCTCCTCTCATACCTGTAGTAAGCGCCCTTGTCATTCTTTCCTCAGTACTGTAGTAATGGCTACCTGTGTTACTTCTCTACTTACATGTTTTGTAATCGGATCCGTGTCCTCTCTCCTTTCTGTAGTAATGGCTCCTGTGTCCTCCCTCTCAGTCCTGTAGTTAGTGACATGGCTGCTGTGTCCTATCTGATTACTGTAATAATGTCTCCTGTGTCCTCCCTCATTACCTGTGTAGTAATGCGCTCCTGTGTTCTCACCTCATTAACTGGATTTGTATGGCTCCTGTGTCCTCCCTCATTCACTGCTAGTAAAGGCGTCCTGGTTTCGGCCTCCTCTCACTCCTGCTTTTCAGTAAGGCTTCCTGTGTCCCTCCTCTCATTACCCTGTCTTATGTAATGGCTCCGTGTCCTCCTCTCATACCTGTAGTAAGGGTTACTGGTTGTTGTCGCCTTTCACTCTCATTACCTGGTAGTAATGCCGTATCGGCACTTCCCTCATTACATGTACGTAATCCCGGCTGCATTAGTGTCATCACCATTACCCTGTAGTAATGGCTCCTGTGCTTTTACTCCTCCTTTTCAGCTACCTGTACGTAAGGGACTCCTCCTGTCCTCGTTCTCATTACCTAGTATCGTAATGGCACTATGTGTCTTTCCCATCATTACCTTAGTGATGGATCCTGTGTCCTCCCCTCATTTACACTGTAGTGATGGATGATCTTTGTGTCTCCCTCCATACCCCTCGTAGCTTAATGACTCCATGTGTCTTCCTCTCTTTCCTATGATTGTTAGTAATGGTTCTCTTTATTGTACTACCCTCATTTACCTGTAGTTAATGTGCTCCCAGTGTCCTCCATTTATTACCTGTCAGAATGGATCCCCTGCTGTCCTCCTCCTCATTAACACTGGTAGCTTTAATTCCGGATCAATGTGTTACTCATCTCAGTACCCTATGTAGATTTATTTGGCTCATGTGTGTCCTACATCTCATACCTGTAGTATGGCTCCGGTTGTCCTTTCTCATTACCTTGAGTAATGGCTCCTGTGTCATCCCCTATATTACGTAGTAATGCTCCTGGGTCCTCCTCTCAATTTAATGCTGGAGTTAATGGCTCCTCTGTCATCCTCTCATTACCTGTAGTAATGGCTCCCTGTCTGTCCCTCATTACCTGTATAATGCTCTGTGTCCTTCTCTCATTACCTCTAAGTAATGGGCCCTCTTGTACTCCCCCATTATCTGTAGTAATGGCCCTGTGTCCTCCTTCATTTACTTAGTAATGGCCCCGTGTGTCCTCCTCTCATTACCTGTAGTAATGGCTCCGTGTCCCCCCTCATTACTCTGTAGTAAGGGCTCCTCTGTCCTCCACTCATTAAATGTAGTAATGGCTTACTGGGTCTTCCCCCCTCAATTTACCTGTAGTAAATTGCTCCTGTGTGTCCTCACCATTTCACCCATTCCTGTAGGAATGTGCTGGTGTCCTATTTCTCATACTGTAGATAATTTGTCTCCTGTGTCCTCCCCTCATAAACCTGTATAAGTTACGGTGTCCTCATCCATACTGTTAGTAATGGCCTCTGATCTGTCCGCCTTCATACCTGTCAGTAATGGCTCACTATTTATCTCCTCTCATTTCGGTAGCTAATGGTGCTCGGTCCTCTCTCTCATTACACTGTAGTACATGCTCCTCTGTCCTCCCTCATTACTGTCAGTAATGGACTCCGTGTACTTCTATACATTACCTCTAGTAATGGTCCTCTGTCATACATCATTATTTCTGTAGTAATGGCTTCCTGTCCTCCTCTCATTTCCATGTCGTAAGGGACCCCGGTGTCTCCTCTCATTCCTTAGTATGGCTCCTGTGTACCTCCCCTCATTTACCTGTAGTAAAGGCGTCCTGTGTCCTCCTTCATACCTGTAGTAATGCATCTGCCGCTCCTCCTCTCATTTACCTGTAGTGTAAATTGGTCCGTGTCTCCTCTCATTACTCTGTATAAGCTCCTGTGTCCTCCTCTCATTACCTGTAGTAATGGCTCCTGTGTCCTCCCTCATTACCCTTTGTGTTAGTAATGGCCTCCTGGTCCTCCCTCATTACTGTAGTAATGGATTCTGTGTCCCGCTCTTCAGTACCTGTAGGAATGGAATCTCTGCTTCCTCGCCATACAGGTTAGTAATGTGTCTCCTGGTCTGTACACTCAATACTGGTTCTATAATGGCTCCGGTTGTCCTCCCCTCATTAACTGTTAGTAATGGCTCGGTGTCCTCACATTTACTGTAGTAATGGCGCCTCTTCCTCCCCTCATTACCTGTAGTAATGGCTCCTCTGGTCCTCCCCTCATTACCTGTAGTAATGGAGCCTGTGTGCTCCTATCTTTACCTGTAGTCAATGGCTACGGAGTATTCCTATCATTACCTGTAGTCAATGGCTTCCTGTGGTCTTCCCTCATTACTTGTAGTAATGGCATCCTCTGTCCTCCCCTCATTAACTGACTAGTAATAGTAATTGCTCCTGTGGTCCCCCACTACACTTACCCCCTGTAGTAATGGCTCCTTGGTCCTGCCCTCTCATTACTATGTAGTAATGGCTCTGTGTCTCCTCTTAGCTACATGTAGTAATGGCTCCTTGTGTTCCTCCCCTCATTACCTGTAGTAATGGCTCCTGTGTCATCCTCCTCATTACCTGTTAGTAATGTGCTCCTGTTTCCTTCCTATCATTACTGTAGTAAGTTTGCTCCATGTGTCTCCTCTCATTAAACCTGTAGTATACTGGATCCTGTGTTCCTAACTCTCATACTGTAGTATGGCTCCTGACGTTCCTCCCCTCATACCTGGAGTATGGTTCCTGTTCCTCCTCTCATGTTCACTGTAGTAATGGCCCCTATTTGTCCTCCTCTCATACTGTTAGTTAATGCGGCCTTACCCCCCCTTTTTTATGGCTTCCCTCATACTGTAGTAATGGCCTACTGTGTCCTTCGTCATTTATCATCTAGTAATGGCTCATATTGTCCTCCCCCTCATTACTCTGTAGTAATGGCTCCTGGGTCACCTCCACTCTCAATTTCCTGTAGTAATGTGCATCCCCCTGTGTCCTCCTAGTATTACCTGTAGTAATGGAGCCTGTGTCCCCCTCATTACCTGTCGTAATGGCTGCCTTGATCCCTTCCCCTCATAACCTGTTCAGTAATGCGCTACCTGTGTTTCCACACACCCCCCTCCCTTTATCCCTGTAGTAATGGCTCCTGTGTCCTCTCCCATACCTGTAGTAATGCTGGTGTTTCTATTCTCATACCTGTAATAATGTGCCTGTGTCCCCCCCTCATACCTGTATCATGTCTCCTGCGTCCTCCTATCATTACCTGTAGTAATGGCCCAGCTTGTCTCCCCGCATCACCTGTAGTAACATGCTCCTCGATAAGTCCTCTAGTTCCTGTACGTAATGGCTACTCTGTTTCTCCTTTTTTCCCTCCTCTCATTACCTGTGAGTTATAGGCTCTATTGTCACTCCATCATTACCTGAGTAACCTGGCTCCACTGTGTCCTTATCTCCTTTACCTCTAGTAAGAGGCTCTATGTCATCCCCTATTTATCTGTATGTTAATGGCTCCTGTTGTCCTCCTCTCATTCCGTAAGTTAATTGGCACCTTGTGTCTCTCAGTTTCATTA
This sequence comes from Engystomops pustulosus, assembly GCA_019512145.1. Taxonomy (NCBI): domain Eukaryota; kingdom Metazoa; phylum Chordata; class Amphibia; order Anura; family Leptodactylidae; genus Engystomops; species Engystomops pustulosus. Next base: position 514,443 of record CM033643.1, on the reverse strand, counting down.
CCTGATAGTTAATGGCTGTCTGTGTCCTCCCAGTCATACTGTAGTACCCGGCTTCCCCCTGTTGTGTATCCTTCTACCTTACTCTGTAGATATGGCTCCTGTGTCCTATCTATTACCTGTAGTAATGGGCTCCTGGGTCCTCCTCTCATACTGTAGTAAATGGCTCCTGGGTCCTCCTCTGAATTACCTGTAGTAATGGCTCCTGTGTCCTCCCCTCAATTACTCCCTGTAGTAATGGCTCTGTGTCCTCACCTCATTACCTTGTAGTATATTGGCTTTCTGTGTCTTCCTTACATCTCCATTACCCTGTGTAGTATGATGGCTCCTCTTGTGCCTTCCCTCTTTTTATTGTACCTGTAGTATTTGAGCCTCTGGCCTTCCATTCATTAATTACGTAGTAATGGCTCCGGTGCCTGCCATCTTTAGCTACTGTTCAGTAAATGGGCATGTTTCATGGTTGTCCTCCCTACTTATACCTGTCAGTAATGGCTCCTTCTGGGTACTCCCCTCATAACGTCCAGTATGCTCCTCTGTCAATCCCCTAATTCACTGTAGTACACGGTCCTGTGCTCCTCTCAGTATTCTGTAGAATGCTCCTGTGTCTTCCTCTCATTACTGTAGTAATGGCTCCTGTGTCTTCCTTCATTACTTTTTTTGTAGTTATATTGGCCCTTTTTTTTTCCTGTCCTCCGCTAGATTACACCCCTGAGTAAAGGGCTCCTGGTAGTCCCCCCCCATTACTCGCTACCGTAATGGATCCTTGCTGTCCTGCCCTCACACTGACGTGTAGTATGGCTCGCTGGGTCCCCTCTGATTATTCCTGTAGTAGATGGCCGGCCTGTGTCCTCCCATCCCATTATTTTTTCCCGTGGTAGTAATGGCTCTAGTCCTCTCTCTCATTACCGTGTCCAGTAATGGCTCCTGTGTGCCTCTCTCATTAACCTGTAGTATGGCTCCTCTGGCTCCTCTCATTACCTTGTGGTAATGGCTCCTCTGTCTCACCCTCCATTACCTGTAGAATCATGGAATGCCCTATTTACATCCACTCATTACATTAGTAGATGCTCATGGGTCCTCCTTTTTCTCCTTATTACCCCTTAGTAATGGCTCCCGGGTCCTCCCTTTATTTAAGTGTAGGTAATGGGCTTTTTTTCATGTCATTCCCTCATTTACCTGTAGCAAGTGCTTGTATCTGTATGTCATCACTCATTACCTTAGTAATGGATCCTGTCGCTATCATACTGTAGTAATGGCCCTGTGTCTTCCTCTCATTACCTGTGTAATGGTGGCTCTGTGTCCTGTTCCTCTCATTACTTGATAGTAATGTGGTCCATCTGTCCTCCCCTCATTACCTGTAGGAAGGGACTATGGTTGTACCTTCCCCCATTTCATTACCTTGTAGATGCGCTGATGGGGTCCCCCGCCCCTCCACTTAGTACATTTTTTGTTTGGTAGTAAGGCTCCTGTGTCCTCCTTTACTTTATCTACCCCTTGTAGTAATCGGCTCCTTCTGTCTTTCCCCCTTTCTTGTGTTCTTTCTGTCCTCCCCTCAAGTTACCCTTTTTGTAGTCCAATTATTATATTTGCTTTTATATTGTCTGTATCCTGATAAACTGTTAGGTAATGGTCTACTGTGTTCTACTCTCAATTTACTGTTTAGGTAATGGCCATTTTTTCAGTCCTCTTTTTCTCATTACCTTGTTCCCTTTTTTGGTAATGGATCCTCTGTGTCCTCCTTCCTACCATTTTCATTCTGATAGTAATGGAATAAATACTAATCAATCTCAATTCACTGTCAGGAGCATTGGCTCGTGTCCTCTCCTCATTAGCGTAGTAAGCTCCTCTGACCTCCATAATTACCTGTAGTAATGGAACAACAATGTGTAATATTAATTTCTTTATGGAAACTGTGAGTCCTTCAGTATGAGAGCGCATAATGGGTATATCATTTCCCCACTAATTACCTTGTAGTAATGGAATTGCTGATGAATAATATATTATTCTAAAGTAGTAAATGGGGCGGTTGGGGTTGTTGGGGGGGTGTGTTTCGGATGTGGGGTGGGGGGGGGGGTTGGGGGGGGGCGGGGGGGGGGTGGGGGGTTGTGGGGCGGTGGGGTTTGTTGCGGGGGGTGGGTTGGCGGGTGGGGGGGGGGGGGGTGTCGGCGGTTTGCGGGAGTTTGTGGGGGGGTTTGGCTTCTTGGGGCGCGGTGGTTAGTCGGCGTGGCGGGGGGTTTGGGCCGGTTCGGGGGGGGGTGTGGTGCGGTGGTTTGTTTTCGGTGCGCGCGAGCGCCGCAGCTTGGGTGGCCTGGTGTTCGAGTAGGGTAGGGGGGCGCGCTTATTGTCGGGTTTGGGGGGGAGGTGGTGGGGGGGGCGCGGACGGGGTTGGCTAGAGGGGGTGGGCCTTGAGTGCGGGGTGGATATGTGGCGGGGGGTGGGGGGGAGGGTTCGTGTGGGAGGTGGGGGGGGGGGGTGTGCCGGGGGTATGGAAGGTGCGGGTTTTGGGGAGTGCGGGGTTCGGGGGGGGGGGGTTGGGCGGGCGGGTCGGCGGTGGCTGTGTCGGCCGAGGCTGGGGGGTGGTCCGGGCGGGTGGGCGTTGTTCGAGGGCGGGTGTTGATGCGGGGTGGGGGGGTGGGGGGGGGGGGGGGGGGTGGGTGCCGCTGCTGTTGGGCGGGCACGGGGTGAGGGGGGGTGCGGGGGGGGGGGGGGGGGGGGGGCGCCGGCGGGAGGTGGCGGGGGGTGATTCTGCGAGCAGGGGGGTTGGTTGGCGGAGGGGGGGGTAGGTTCCCCCGACCGTTGGGCGGCGGGGCGGTGATGGGGGGGGGGGGGGGGGGCCGTGTGCGGGCGTGCGGCGCGGCTGGGGGGTTTGGGCCGGCGCGTTTTCGGGGGCGTGGGGCGGGGGTAGTGGTGGGGGGGGGGATGTTTGTTAGGGCGGGGGGTGGGGGGGGGGGTTTAGAGGGGTGTTTGGGGTTGTGGGCGGGTCTTTTTTTGGGTTGGGGTGGGGGGGGGGGGGGGGGGGGGGGCGGCGTTGAGGGGGGGGCGGGAGGGCTGTGGCGCTGGGGGCAGAGGGGGGGCGTTGGGGTGGGCGGGGTGGTGTGGTCGCTTTTGGGCTGGGGGGGGGTCTCGGGGCGCCGGGCGTCTCGTGCGTCCGGGGGTGTTTGTGTCGGATTTGGAGTGGGCGAGCGGGGACGTGGGGCGGGGTGGGGCGGGATGTACGTTGGGCGGGGGGTGGTTTTCGGGGGATGTCCTTTGGGGTAGGTTGGTTTGCGGGTCTTTCGCTGGGGGTTGCCGCGGGCCGGGGGTGGCTGGGAGCTAGGTTGTGCGGGGGGGGGGCCGGGGGGGTGTGGGGAGGGGGGGGGCGGGCTGCGGCGGGTGTCGCTGTGTGGGGCGGGGGGGGGGGGAGGGTGGTTTGGGCTGTGTGGGGGGGGGCGGTGGGGTCCCGGCGGTGTTGTACGAGCGAGGGGTGGTTTGGTACCGTGTTTTGTTTTGTGGGCGGGATGGTTATGGGTGGGGGTGGGAGGGTGGAGGTTCTGGGTTGGTCTTGTTGGACTGGCAAGGGCGGCTGTGTTGGCGGTTTGTCGGGCGAGGTGCCGCCGGGGGTGAGGAGGTGAGGTTCGCCGTGGGGGCGGGGGGCGACGCGGTGGCGTGTGGTCCGTTGTTGCGGGGGGGCGGGGTAGCGGGCGCATTCGGGGGCCGGGGTGGCTCGTTCAGATAGCGTTTATGGGACCCCCGAGTGGGTGTGGGTTCTCACGCGAGCCGGGGGCCTCACGGTGCATCAGACCGGGGGTGGGGCGGCACGGTGGTTTGGGGGGGGCGGGGTGGCGGGCGGCGTCGTGGTGAGCCGGCGCCGGCCTAGGGGGTCCGCGGGGCGGTGTCGTTGGGGGGGGGGAGGGGGCCCTGCGGAGAAAGGGGGGTTTTTTTTGCGGGGGGGGGAGGGTGGGGGGGTGTATCGCGTTTGTTCAGGGGAGTGCGGGGGGGGGGGGGGCGGGGCTGGGGCCGGGGGTTTTTGTTTGTTTTGCTAGGGGAGTTGGTGGCCGGGGCGGGGTTTTGGGTTTTTCGCGGAGGGGGGCGGCGCGGAGAGCCACGAGTCGGCGGGGGGGGGGGGGGGGGGGGTTGGGGCTGGGGGGGGGCGGGGTTTGGGTCGGGGGGGGGGGTGGGGTTTTTTTTGGTGGGGGGAGGGGAGTTTGGTGTGGGTGACGGCGGGATCGGCGGGGCGTGGGGTGTGGGGTGGGTTGGGCGGTAGGACGGTAGGCGGCAGCGTTTCTCGTTGGTACAGAGGGAGGTGTGCGGGGGGGTGAGGAGGTTTTTGTTCGCGGGCGCGGCAGTGGGGTGGGGGGGGGGGTGGGTGGGGGTGTCGCAGGGCCGAGGGCGAGATTGGGAGGGGGGTCGGTTGTTGGCGGGGGGGGTAGGGGGGGAGGTTTGGTTGGGGAGGGCGGCTGGGTTGTAGGGGCGGTTTGGGGTTGTGGGCGGGATGGGGCGGGGGGGTAGCGCGTGGGCGGTTTGGGGGGGGATTGGGGGGCGGGTTTGGGGGGGGCGGGGGGGGTGTTGCGGTGGGGGGTTTGGGCTCCGGTGGGTGGCGTGGGACCGGGCGGGCGAGGAGGGGGGGGGGAGGGGTGTTCGGGGTGGGGGGTCGCGACGTGGGGGGAGGTGAGTGTGGGGTTGGGGGTCGCGGGGGGAAGTGGGGGGGTGGCGGCGGGGTGTTGGGGGGGGGGTGGTGCTGGGGTGGGGGGTTGGGAGGGTTTTTCGTGGTGTGTGGGGGGGGGGGGGGGGAGGGGGGGGTGGAGGGGGGCGGGGCGTGGGGGGGTGAGGGGGGGGGGGGTGGGGTGGGGGGTGGGGAGCAGGACGGGGGGTGGGGTGGGGGGGGGGGGGGGGGGGGTTGGTGCAGCTTTTGCGGGGGCGAGGGGGGGGGGGGGGGGGGGGGGGTGGGGGGGGGGGGGGGGGGGGGGGTGGGGGTGGGGGCTGGGGGGGGGGGGGGGGGTGGTGGGGGAGGCGTTTTTTTTGGTGGTGCGCCGGGGGGGTGGGGGGGGGGTGGGGGGGGACGGGGGGGGCCCTGGTGCCTGGGGGTGGGGGGGGGGGTTGGGGTGTGGGGGGGGGGTGTTGGTGGGGGGTGGTGTGGTGGGGGGGGGTGGGGTTCTTTTTTGTGTCTATCCACTCCCACTTTCCTGTAGTAATGGCTCAGTGTCCTCCTCGTCCTTTCATACCTGTTTAGTAATGCGACGACGTGTGCCTCACTATCATTACTCTTTGTAGTAATGGATCTCTTGTGAATTACATCATTACCTGTAGTTAATGGGCTCAATCTGTACCCCCTTAAATTTTTTTCTCGCTTTATTACCTGTTAGTAATGGCCCGTCCTTTTTTTGTGTCCCACATAATTACCTGTAGTATAGGGCTCCTTCTGTCCTCCCCTCATTACCTGTAGTAAGTGGCCTCCTAGGTCCTTCCTCATTACCTTTGTAGTAATGTCCCGCCCTTTTCCTCATGTCCTCCGTATCTTATTACCTGTAGTAGGGATCTTCTAGCTTTTCGTCATCCCTCTTTCACATCTGTAGTAAGGCTACCTGGTCCATCACCCCCTTTTCGATTTTTACCTGTGAGTAATGGGCTCCTTTGTTGTCACTACTCTCAACTTCCCACTGTAGTTCAAGGGGCTCCCCTTGTCCTCCTCTCGATTACCGTCCGTAGTAATGGCTTAATATGTCTCTCTCCATTTACTGTAGACTTAGAAATATGGCTTGTATCCTGCCCCAGTGTTCCTAATATGATGACATGTAGGCACTGGCTCCTCTGTCCCTCTCCTTTTTACATGTAGATAAGGGCTCCGTTTTTTGGGCTTTCTATTTTCCTTCATTTACCCGTGAGTTTAATGGCAATCTGTGTGCCGTCCCCCGAATGGTCCATACCTCTCATGTATCTAGTAATGGAGGTCTATGTTGGCCCTCTCATCCCTCATATTACACTGTTTCAGTATAGGATGCCCCGGTGTTCCTATTCTCTATTACCTGCTAGTAATGCTCCTGTGTCCTGTCCCCCTCAGTAACCTTTATGTAATGTCGTCCTGTGTCCTCATCTCTCCACCCTTTTGCCTTTTGGTTAGTAATGGTTTCTCATGTGCCCCTATCACCCCGCATTACCTGTCGCCTTATATGGCCCCTCGTGTGTCCTGCACCTCCTTATTGGTTACCGTAGTAATGGCGTCAATGTGTCATCCCCTCGGATTACATGTAAGTTTTACTACCGGCTCTCTCGTGGGCCATCCCACAATATGTAATCTTCCCATTTTGGAATGTTTTCCGCCTTTCTCTGCCCCTATTTTCAGCTTTCATACCATTACGTTGTCAGTAAGTTTGTCGAGCACCTGTCCCGTGTTATAACTCTTTTTGGTTTTCCATTACCTGCTAGGACGATGCGCTCCTTGATTTGTCCCCTCACCTCTTATGTTTACAGTACGGTGTAAATTTGCGAATTACCTGCCCTGACTCCTCCTGTCTCATACTCTTTAGTAATCTGGCTCATGTGTCCTCATATGACCATTACCCTGTAGTAATGGCTAACTGTGTTAATCACTTCTAATTACCTGTAGTAATGGATCCCGCTGTACCTTTAATCCTGGCCATTAGTCCCGTAATGGATCCGTGTACAGCACCTATCACTGAGACCCTGTAGTAATGTGATCTGGGTACTCTTTGCACCTAATCTTTTTATTACATTTTTGTAGTTATTTCCATGGAATTTGCGGTCACTACTATCCATTACCTGTTACGTACAGCGGCCGACTTCTGTGTTACTTTTCTTCTCTTTGTCAGTACATCCTTCCTCCCCCGTTGACCCGTTATTTATTCCATGCTGCTGGCAGTTGTTCCTACACCTACATTACGGAGTTTGCCAATGCTTCCTGGTCCTCCTCTTCATGTACCTGTATGTTTCCCGAATGGATCCGTCCCATGTTCACTCTTCTCTTTTTTTCATATTCCTTCCTCATCGGTTTAGCTAACGCGCTCCTTGTGCTTCCCCCAACTCTCATTTACTTTGGTTAGTGATGGCTCTGTGTCCATCCAAACCGCATTACGTGTAGTGACCGTATGTGTCTTACACTTCATACTTGTAGTAATGGCTCCTCTGTCCTCCACCATTCTAACCCTACCTGTCCTGTCAAGGGATCTTTTTTTTTATTTGTGTTCCTATCTCTTCACCCCCCTCACATATGTACCCGTGTTAGTACACCCCGGCGTGCTTTTCCCTGCCCTCCCCTCCCACCTTCATCCGATTACCTCTTTTTGTTCTAGTCTCTAACCTGGCTCCCCTTTGTGGTTTTCCCTTCCCCCCCACCTTTTTCACTTACCCCTCGTAGTAATGCTCTCTCTATTCGTCCTTACCCACTCTAACTCTCTTCCCTCCCTTCGCCTCAATGAGCTCCTCTCGTCTCTACATTACCTTGTAGTTATGGCTTCTTGTGTTCCACTCTACCCTAATTACTTCGTCGTTATTTGGCCTCTGTGTCCACCTCTCATTATACATGTCAGCCTAATTGGCTCCTCTGTCCTCTACCTCTACATTTGTAGTAATGGCTCTGGTCCTCTCTCAATATCCCTGTCCAGTAATGTCTCCTGTGTCTCCTTCTGTCATCTACCTGTCCGTAATGGCTCCTGGTCACTCTCTCTCCTGTTACCCCTGTAGTAATGGATCTCTTGTACTCCCCTATTACTTGTAGTAATGGCTCCTGCCTGTCCTCCTCTCATACTGTTAGTAATGGCTCCTGTGTCCTCCTACTCATGACCTGTTAGTCAATGGCTCCTCTGTCCGCCCCTCAGACCTTAGTAAGGCTCATCTGTATACCTACTCTTCAATATCCTGTTAGTTTTTAATGGCTCCGTCTGTCATCCTATCATTACCTCTAGTATATTGGCTCCGTTCTGTCCTCCCCACATTACCTCTAGAATGGATCCTGTGTCATCCCCTTCATTACCTGTAGTAATGGCTTCTCTGTCCTTTCCCTTCAGTACCTCCCTTTAGCTGATACCTGGCGCCTGTTGTTGACCCCCCTCATTACCTGTAGTAAGTGGCTCCTTTGTGTCCTCCCCTCATTCCCTGAGTAACTGGCTCCTCTGTCCTCCTTCCCCCTATGACCCTGGAGTAATGGCTGGCTGTCCTATTGTCTCTATTACCTGTATAATTGTTGCTCATGTGTTTGCTCTTCCTCCATTAACTGTTAATTTTATATTGTTATTATTATTGTGTTTCCCCCATTACTCTCATGACTGTAGTATTATGGCTACCTCTGTCTCTCCCCTCATTTACACCTGTAGTAATGGCTCCTGTGTGTTACTCCAGTCTTCATTCCACCTGTAGCCTAAAGGCTCATGTGCTCACCTCTTCTGACTCAGTCACCTTTTAGCTAATGGTCCGCTATGCCTCTCTCACAGTACCTCGTTTAGTAATAGCTCCTGGTCCTCCTCTCATTTACCGTAGTAACTGGTCCCAGTGTTCCTCCATCCTCATTACTCTGTAGAATGGTTTCCTGTTGTCCTCCCCTCAGTACTGTAGTAATGGATCTGTGTCATTCCTTATCACTATAACTGTAGGATGGTTAGCCTGTGTCCTAACTACACGCACTGTTAGTAATGGTTTATCCTCTGTACTCTCTCTATTACCGGGTTAGGAATGGTTTCACCTGTCCTTAACTCACCCCCTGTAGTAATTTGCCTCCATGTGCATTCCATCATTACCTGAGTAAGGCTCCTCGGTCCTCCCACTCCATTACCCGTATGTATGGATCCTAGTCTACCTCATTACTGTAGTAATGGTCCTGCTGTCCTCCTTATACGTTGACCCCTTGTTCTATGTGCTAATGGATCCTCTGTCCTCATCTGTACATACTGAGTAATGGCTCCTGTGTGCTACTCACGTCAGTTACATGGTTATTCGTTTAATGGCATCATGTGTCCGATCTACACACTAAAGGTCAGCCTACATTGGCCCTCTCTATGCTACGTCCTCCTCTACCTGTACGTAATGCGACTCATCTGTAGTCTCCTCTTTTTTTCTTCGTTTTTTGTTAAAGGTTCACCTGTAGGAATAATCCGGCTCCTGTGTCATCCCCCTTTCTTTTTTTCCCCCCCCCCCCTTTTTTTTCTCTAATTACCTGTTAGGAAATTTTTAATGTGCTGTCCTCTGGTCCTACTCTTATTACCTGTAGTAATGGCTCTGTGTCTCCTCCACTTAACTGTAGTAATGGCTACTGATGTCCTCCTCTCATTATCTTTTAGTAATGGCCTCCTGTGTCCTCCTCTCAGTATTATAGTCGTATAGTAATGCTGCTGGGGACTATTCTCATTTAGCCTTGTGTAGTTACAGGGCTTTACTGGGTCCTCCCCGCGTAGATTACCTGTAGGTAATGGCTCCTGCCGTCCTGACTCTCATACTTTGTAGTAAAATGGTTTTGACCCCCTCGTCGCCGACCCCTGGGGGACCCCCGTAGAGCGTCGCCGACCCCTGGTTGTACCTATTTAGCAGCCATCAAGTCAATGGTTTGGGCTGCTGGTTCCAAGAGGTGGTAAACTGGTACCACAATTGGGCCAAGCACTGGAACAGAGTTGTGACCTCCACCAATCATAAAGTGATGCATGTTTCTAGTATTAAGTAACAATCTGTATATAGCGGCATCATATTCCGTAGCGCATAGTATGACTCCGTCTTCTAGGATCCTCATTGATCTCTCCGATTAAAGGGAACCTGTCAGAAAAACCATCCTGCACTCACTAACCAAACACAGGGGGAGTCAAAGTATTTAGTCAGCCCAAAATAGTGCAAGTCCTCCCCCTTATAAAGATGAGACCCTGACATCAACTATGAGAGACAAAATGAGAAAAGAAATCCAGAAAAATCACAATTTTTATGAATATATTTGCAAATTATGGTTGAAAATAACTATTTGGTCGCCTACAAACAAGTGAGATTTCTGGCTCTCACAGACCTGTAACTAATGTAGGAGGCTCCTGTGTCCTCCCCTCATTACCTGTAGTAATGGCTCCTCTGTCCTCCCCTCATTACCTGTAGTAATGGCTCCTCTGTCCTCCTCTCATTACCTGTAGTAATGGCTCCCGTGTCCTCCCCTCATTACCTGTAGTAATGGCTCCCGTGTCCTCCCCTCATTACCTGTAGTAATGGCTCCCGTGTCCTCCCCTCGTTACCTGTAGTAATGGCTCCTGTGTCCTCCTCTCGTTACCTGTAGTAATGGCTCCTCTGTCCTCCTCTCGTTACCTGTAGTGACGGCTCCTCTGTCCTCCTCTCATTACCTGTAGTAATGGCTCCTCTGTCCCCCTCTTCTCTTACTCTTTCCCCCTCCCTCTTGTTGTGCGCTGGAGAGAATTCCTGAGGGAGGGGTGAATGTGGAATTTGTTATTAGAGATTTGGTCACACACAGCCAGCATCTCTCTCATTCCTGAGGGAAGGGTGAATGATGTAGCAGAGCCGAGTTCACTTGGTTGAGGAGAAATCACACCCTTTGTCTATCAGGAAGCTGGAGGTGTGGCTGAGCTAGAAGAACATGAATATTCATAGATGTTGAGTCACCTTTACAAGGCATGGAGAGGAACAATATTGGCATAGTTGTGCTGCTGTGTTGGGTTAGTTTACTGACAGGTTCCCTTTAAAGTCCTAGTGCGGGTCCCATGCATGTGCTGTAGGTGTCTGCACAGCAGGGTTAGGTTATTGCCTTCATTTTAAGCATTCGGGCAGGTCCTATTAAAGTGGGTGAGTTTGGACCCGAGCCAAGGCTTATCTTATCAGAAAGTAATTACCCTTTTAGCAATTGCATATAAGGTAATTGCCGACCAATCTCACTACATACTCCTAGAACTTTGGTTTGGTCCCTATGATAGTTCTGCATGTCGCTGCTCTCCCCCCGGTATGGTGATGGTCCTGCCTCAGGCGGCAGTCATTAGCAGTCAGTTGGGGTGCGGCGCTCTCCGATATCCCCGGTCATTAAATATGGATGAAGTACATGTGTTGTGTAATGCCGCCACTCCGTGACCTCTCCTCTTTTATTAGGGATTTTCCGAAGATGTGAGGCGGCTCTTCTCCGTACACAACGTAGTAAACCGGGTCTTAAAGGAGACACCTACAGAGCACTCGTATTTGGGCTGCACTATGTAACGCTACAACCTCTCTCCTGTCTCCAGCTCCCTACTCACATCATCTGTTGACTAGATAGGTCACAGCTTTCCTAAGAGCACAATGTCTCCTGAAATACTCTGTGCTGCTGTGGGTCTCCATCCTTAAGCTCTGTTTATAACCTTCCATACAATCTGCACACCTGCCTCGTAGAAGAAAAATACTCTGTGCTGCTGTGGGACCTGCTCTTTCCATAATGTAACCCTAAGCCTACAACCTCCACATGATCAGCACACTGCTTTCCTGAAATACTCTGTGCTGCTGTGGGCCTGATTCCTGCCACTAACTATTCTGCCGCTCGATCTGTACTCTCCTCTCCTGAAATCCTCTGTGCTGCTGTGGGCCTGGCTCCTTCCACTAACTATCCTGCCGCTAGATCTGTACTCTCCTCTCCTGAAATCCTCTGTGCTGCTGTGGTCCCGACTCCTTCCACTAACTATCCTTCCGCTAGATCTGTACTCTCCACTCCTGAAATCCTCTGTGCTGCTGGACAGCCTGCTTCTTCCCCTATCCACGTGTTGCCTCCAGCCCCATCTGCACAGAGCACCATTCACTTCCCTCCCATAATAATTACACTCATCTCCTGAAATGCTCTGTGCTGCTGTGGTACATGCACCTTCCATGACAGCAAGCAGAGATCTTGCTGCCACCCTGCATGTGCGGGCACACTGGGCGCGGTGATTGGCTGATAATTCGCTTGTTTTCATCCTGTGATTGGAGGACGACTGCGGGAGGGAAAATAGTAATTAGCGAGGCCCTTATATTATTAGGAGCAGCCGCTCTTCCCTTCCTCCAGACACAATTGGAAAATGTCTGTTTCTGCGGCAGATAATAGCCGTGTTTATGTGGCAGCTGGCGGCCGGGGCGGATCTCATCAGCGCCATTATCTTACCCCGATCTCAGGGCGCAGCCTCCGAAACCCCCATGTACAGCTGCCGGGCGCCACCACAGACCCGACATGTACAGAGTATATAGCATCATACATATAGGAAACATATACCACCATACATGTACATATAGGATATATACCACTATAATCATACATGTACATATAGGATATATACTGCTATACATCATACATGTACATATAGAATATATACCACTATAATCACACATGTACATATAGGATATATACCACTATAATCACACATGTACATATGAGATATACCAACATTAATCATACAATACATATGGATAAATACCACTATATCAACACCAGTACATATAGGATATATACCACTATAATTCACACATGTCACATATAGGATATATACGCACTTAATCACACATGTCATATAGAATAATACCACTATAATCACACATGTACTATAGGATAATACCACTATAACAACACATGTACTATAGGATACTATACCACTATAATACACATGTACTATAGGTATATACCACTATAATCACACATGTACATATAGGATAAATACACACTATAATCACACATGTACATATAGGAATTACCACTATAATCACACATGTACATATAGGATAAATACCACTATAATCACACATGTACATATAGGATATATACCACTATAATCACACATGTACATTAGGATATATACCACTAAATCACACATGTACATATAGGATAAATACCACTATAATCACATGTTTACTATATCGGATATATACCAATATATACACACATGTACATATAGGATATTATACCACTAAATCCACATGTACATATAGAAAAATACCACTATAATCACACATGTACATATAGGATATATACACCTATAATCATACATGTACATATAGGATAAATACCACTATAATCACACATGTACATATAGGATATATACCACTATAATCATACATGTACATATAGGATAAATACCACTATAATCACACTGTACATATAGGATATACCCTATAATCACAACATGTTACTATAGGATATATATACTACTATAATCACACATGTACATAGAGGGATGTATACCGCTATAATCACACAGTCATCTAGGAATATACCGCATACATCACACATGTACATATAGGATATATACCGCTATAATCACACATGTACATATAGGATATATATACTGCTATACATCACACATGTACATATAGGATATGTATACCGCTATACATCACACATGTACATATAGGATATGTACACACGCTATACATCAAACCATGTTACATATAGGATATGTATACCGCTATACATCACACATGTACATATAGGATATGTATACCGCTATACATCACACATGACATATAGGATATGTATACACTATACATCACACATGGTACATATAGGATATGTATACCGCTATACATCACACATGTACATATAGGATATATATACCGCTATACATTAGGTATGTATATATGCACCAGTAAAGTTGGATCTACAGGCTGCATCTTTATTGCTTTCAGTAAAGGCTTCTGTTTGTCTCTTCCATAAGGCATATTTTTTTGGAGGATCTTTAGATCTCCGTGGCTTCTCTACAGTGGCCCTGGGCCGTGTCTGGGCTGTCATGGCGGCCATGTTTTGGTACATTAGTAGTTGTGTCATTCCTTTCCGTAGATGGATTGTTCAGCGGGAGATATTCAGAGCTCCCTCACCCTGCTGTGCTCTGTGCCACCACTCACCTCCCTGGTCTTCATGCTGCTGTTTGTTCTCTAATGTTCTCTGACAATCCTCTGGAGCCTTCTGTAGTTACACTTACAGTCACTGACATCCTGATATCCCTATTCACTAGTAAGACTTGTATAGGCAAGTGGGCGCTGGATTATATTTCGGGGGGCAGGCGGGGGGCTCATACACACCACACCGCTCAGTTTTTTAATTTTGTGTTTCTCTGTCACATACAATCTCAAAAATGACATTCAGGTCTGTGGCTGTTACAAAGTTACAATTTCTTATTTATGTTTACAAAAATATATACAATTCTGGAGAATCTAGAGAGACACAAAGTAACTAATAAACACCTGGTTCTGACTAAATTCTGTTATATCTGTAGCCACCATTAGGGGGAGCTTGGGGAAATACATACTGCCTTTAATAAAACTTTATGTATAAACTGTATGCAGTAAGCTTATTGGCTCCACCTAGTGGTGATCTGCAGACTGCACCATTTACACAGCTACACTGAAATCAACAAAAGTGATGCTTGACCAAGAATCATCGTCAGACCTCCACTTCATCCCTGCTCAGGTAAGGACGACGTTTGGAATCAGTATGGAAAGCCCCTTTAAGAACCGTGAAACAGAAATCCCACAATATTGGATTTAACATAGATAAAGCAAAGAACCAGCAATGGCCGCCCTCCGCCTCCCGAGCCCACGGGGGTCACACACCTAAACATGAAAGCGGAGCCCTGCCACAAACAATATCCATACAGATTATTACAGTTTCCTTTACCAAAGTGTTTTCCCAGATTTCCTTCTGTATTTCCAACCATTCCAATATCATTTAACTCTCCAGAGTGACCCTCCGAGAAAAACTATGAATCTTTCATCGCCCATTATGTCTTGTCTCTGATAGAGAAACTGCCCAAGTGCATCATGGGCCTTCTCCAGGCTGAGTATTGATTTATTGAGAAATTCTGAGGATGAAATATATGATCTACACAAACCTGACAAATGTATGTACAGAATGTTACTTCTCCGTACATCTCATAGCTAATATATTGTATTTTGTATATATTTTATAGGGGGGCAGTATTATAGTGGTTATATTCTTGTACATAGGGGGCAGTATTATAGTAGTTATATTCTTGTACATAGGGGGCAGTATTATAGTAGTTATATTCCCTGTACATAGGGGCAGTATATAGTGTTATATTCTTGTACATAGGGGCAGTAAGAGTAAGTTATATCTAGTACGAATAGTGAATGGCAGTATTATAGTAGTTTATTCTTGTACATAGGGGCAGTATTATAGAGTTATATTCCTGTACATAGGGGCGGATTATAGTAGTAGTTATTCTTGTACATAGGGGGCAGTATTATAGGAGTTATATTCTTGTACATAGGGGCAGTAGTATTATATAGTATATTCTTGTAGGCTCAGTGGCGGCAGTATTATAGTAGGTTTTATTCTTGTAATAGGGTGCAGTATTATAGTAGTTATATTCTTGTACATAGGGGGGCAGTTTATAGGAGTTATTCTTGTACATAGGGGGCAGTATTATAGTAGTTATATTCTGTTACATAGGGGCATATATGAGTATTCTGTACTAGGCAATTATGTAGTTTATATTCCTTGTACATAGGGAGCAGATTATAGTAGTTATATTCTTGTACATGGGGCAGTATTATAGTAGTTATATTCTTGTACATAGGGGCAGTATTATAGTAGTTATATTTGTACATAGGGGCATATTATAGTAGTTATATTCTTGTACATAGGTGGGGCAGTATTATAGTAGTTATTCTGAGGAGGAGGAGGTAATTAAGCGGAAGGAGGGGGAGTTATATATGGACTTGTACAAGGGGGCAGTATTAGTATGTAGGTATATTCTTGTACATAGGGGGCAGTATTATAGTAGCTTATATTGACGAATCCGTATTACATATTTTTGTACATAGCAAGTAATCCTGCGGCATAGATTATTCCTGCTATCTCGTAACTTCCATCGTATATCTGTCTGCATTCTTTGTAACACTTCTTAACATTATTCCGTTATTTCCTGTACTTTCGGGCGAGGAAGGTATTTCGGGGGGAGTATTATAGTGTTATATTTCTGGACAGGGGGCAGTATCGGCAGTATTATAGTAGTTATCTCTTGTACATAGGGGCAGATTATAGTAGTTATATTCCTGTACATAGGGGGCAGATTATAGTAGAGTTAATATTCTTGTATAGGGCGAATAAGGTTATGGCAAAGTATTATAGTAGGTATATTCTGTACATAGGGGCAGTATTATAGTAGTTATATTGTTACATAGGGGGCAGTATTATAGTAGTTATATTCTTGTACATAGGGGGAGTATTATAGTAGTTTTTCTTGTACATAGGGGCAGATTAAGTTAGTTTTATATTCTGTAATATAGGGGCAGTATTAAGTGGTATATTCTGTACACTAGGGGCAGTATATAGTAGTGTATTCCTGTACATAGGGCGCACGTATTATAGTAGTTATATTCTGTACATAGGGGGCAGTATTATAGTAGTTAATTCTTGTACATAGGGGGCAGTATTATGTAGTTATATTCTTGTACATAGGGGGCGTATTATTAGTAGTTATTTGTACATAGGGCAGTATTATAGTAGTTATATTACCTGTACATAGGGGGCAGTATATAGTAGTATATTCTTGTACATCCTTAGGGGGCAGTATTATAGTAGTTATATTTCGCTGACATAGGGGGCAGTATTAAGTAGTTTATATTCTTGTACATAGGGGGCAGTATTTAGAGTTAATTTCTTGTACATAGGGGCAGATTAAGTAGTTTATATTCCTGTACATAGGGGGCAGAGTATTATAGTAGTTTATTCTTGTACATAGGGGGCAGTATATAGTAGTTATATTCTGTACATAGGGCAGTATTATATGTAGTTAATTCTTGTACATAGGGGGCAGTATTATATAGTATATTCTTGTACATAGGGGGTATATATAGTAGATATTCCTGTACATAGGGGCAAGTATTTATGTATATTCCTGTACATAGGGGGCAGTATTTTTTATATTAGTCAGTATAGTATTATTTTGTACATAGGGGGCATATTATAGTAGTATTATATGTACATAGGGGGCAGTATTATAGTGAGTTAGATTCTTGTACATAGTGGGTCAGTATTATAGTGGTTATATTCTTGTACATAGGGGCAGTATTATAGTAGTTTATTCCTGTACATAGGGCAGTTTAGTAGTATATTCTTGTCATAGGGGCAGAGTATTATAGTAGTTATTCCTGTACATAGGGGCAGTATTATAGTAGTTATATTCCTGTACATAGGGGCAGTATTATAGTATTATATTCTTGACATAGGGGTCAGTATTATAGTAGTTATATTCTGTACATAGGGGCAGTATTATAGTAGTTTATTGTTACATAGGGGCAGTATTATAGTAGTTATATTCCTGTACAAGGGGGCAGTATTATAGTAGTTATATTCTTGTACATAGGGGGCAGTATATAGTAGTTTATTCTTTTAATAGGGGGCAGTATTATAGTAGTTATATTATTGTACATAGGGGGTATAGTCGTATTATAGCGTTATATTCCTGTACATAGGGCAGTATTATAGTAGTTATATTCTGTTTGTACATAGGGGGGCAGTATATGTAGTTATATTCCGTACATAGGGGGAAGTATTATGTAGTTATCATTGTACATAGGGGCAATATTAGTAGTATATATTGTACATAGGGGCCAGTATTATAGTAGTTATATTCCTGTACATAGGGGGCAGTATATAGAGTTATATTTGTACATAGGGGGCAGTATTATAGTAGTTATATCTTGTACATAGGGGGCTGTATTATAGTAGTTATATTCCTGTACATAGGGGGACCAGGCAGTATTATACGTAGTTATATTCCTGTAAATAGGGGCAGTTATAGTAAGTATATTTCAGTACATAGGGAGGCAGTAGATATAGTTATATCTTTGGAAATAGGGCGTATTATTGTAGTTATTTGTACATAGGGGGCAGTATTATGTAGTTATATTCATTGGCATAGGGGCAGTAGTATAGAGTTATATTCTTGACATGGGGGCAGTAGTTAGTTGTTTTTCTTGTCTAGAGAGGAGTTAGTGTTTACTGTTTGCAATGGGGCAGGATGGATCTGATCTCCTTTATGACATCGGGGAATATTTCCTGAGAAATCCTCTGACATCCTTCTTGGGATTATTGATCCCGTTCTGCGCTGTGAGGACTGACAATAAAAGGACACTTGTATCGATGGTTTTATTGGTGTTGACCTTATAAAGAAGATGATGATTCCTCCTCCTGAGACATTGTAACGCACTGGATAATAAGTATATGAAATATGAATTATAGGAGAGGTGGATTGATGCCACGCAGCAGTGCAGGCAGGGGAGCAGCATTGTCATCCATGAATATCCCATCATCATTTGTCTCCCTCCGTCCTTCCTCAAGGGCGTCTTAATGCGGAGCTTATAGATTCCCGTACATTGCGGAGAGACTTCCAGATTACTGTCAGGGGCTGATATCACACACAATGGTCACGTCTGCAGGAGCAGCGGCGCTCGCTATGCAGCAGGTGCAGCAGTGTACCGCCTCTGCCTGCTCTATACTGACTTCTTATAGCGACTAATGATTGATCTCAGGTCAAGATCTGCACAGTGTTAACGGGAACCTGTCAGCAGGTGTGACCATGCAGACTGCATCCAGTCTTATGTATTCTCCACTGAATGCTGTGTAATTTGTACATGTATAAGTATTTGTATATGTTGTTAGTAGCAGCAGGACTGTGAAATATGTATTTCCAGAATCGTAACTTCTCTGCATGCACTGGAAGTGTGTCTTCACTCTGCTGTGCTCTGTGCTCTCTGCAGCCACTGTTATGTACTGTCTCTGGAGAGTTGTGTAATCAGGCCTTTGTATATGTTGTTAGTAGCAGCAGGACTGTGATAAATGTATTTCCAGAATCTGAACTACTCTGCATGCAGTGGGAGTGTGTCCTCACTCTGCTGCGCTCTGTGCTCTCTGAGCCACTGTTATGTAATTCTCGTGAAAGATGTGTATCAGGCCTTGATATGTTGTTAGTAGCAGCAGGACTGTGATAAATGTATTTCCAGAATCTGAACTACTCTGCATGCAGTGGGAGTGTGTCCTCACTCTGCTGCGCTCTGTGCTCTCTGCAGCCACTGTTATGTACTGTCTCTGGAAAGATGTGTAATCAGGCCTGGGTATTGATGTGTCTAGTCGCAGCATGGGACTGTATAAA
Source organism: Engystomops pustulosus (assembly GCA_019512145.1). Taxonomy (NCBI): domain Eukaryota; kingdom Metazoa; phylum Chordata; class Amphibia; order Anura; family Leptodactylidae; genus Engystomops; species Engystomops pustulosus. The sequence continues at coordinate 495,379 of CM033643.1, read as the reverse complement.
TATTTCCCAATCTGAACTATCTCCATGCAGTGGGAGTGTGTCCTCACTCTGACTGCGCATGTGCTTCTGCAGCCACTGTTATGTAATGTCCCTGGGAATTTGGTAATCAGATTTGTAATATGTTGTTAGTAAGCAGCAGGACGTATAAATGTTTTCCGAATCTAACTATCTCTGCATGCAGTGGGAGTTGTACCTCACTCTGCTGCGCTCTGTGCTCCTGCAGCATGTTATGTACTGTCTCGTGAGGAGATGTGTAACTCAGCTTTGTATATGTTGTGTAGTGCGCAGGACTGGTTGATAAATGTATTTCCAGAATCTGAACTACTCTGCATTGCATGGAGTGTGTCTCACTCTGCACTGCGACTCTGTGTCTCTGCAGCCACTGTTATGTACGTCTCTGGTAAAGTGTTGTATCACCTGTGTATATTGTTTGTATAACAGCAGGACTGGTGATAAATCGTTATTTTCCAGATTTCCTGACTACTCGTTGCAATGCAGTGGGGAGGGTGTCTCACGCTGCTGCGTTCTGGTGCTCTCTGCAGCCATGTTTATGTAATGTCCCTGGAGAGTTGTATCATCACGCCCTGTGTATGTATTGTTAGATGAGCAGACTATGCTATTTGTATTTCCAGAATGTACCTCTCTGCATGGATGGAATGTGCCTTCATCTGCTTCGCGTCTGTGGTCTCAGACGACAGACTGTTATCTAATGCCCTGGGAGTGTGTCCTCACAACTGCTTGTGCTCTTTACAGTAAAAAGCTCCAGAACCCCTCCCTTCTGCTTTCAGTTACACTGCAGCAGCTTATGGTTGGATCGTACAGCAGTCAAATCAGAAACAATGCGAGACTTGTGGGACTTTGAAAAATGTATTTTAAATTGGAGTTTAATGTGTGTCCTCACACTGCTTGCTCTTATGCCCCTCTGACATGTGAAAAAAGCCTGAATGCCTTACTTGTTGCTCTTAGTGAAGCTGTAAGCAAGCTTTCTGGTTACAACATAAGGCATCATAACATAGAAGGGAAGAGGCTTGAAGCATCTCAATGCAAAGGAAATGGAGCACAGTCAGTGTGGGATAGGAGTAGCTGCATCCGGGATTATAAAATCCATCTTTTACAGTTCTGCCCACACTAATAAATTTAGAATAGTCATAACTATAACGCCCTCTAGGCTAATTACATAACACTGTGCTATGTAGCCACTGCATCAGAGCAACAGGGTGGGGACTACACACCCCCAGGCACAGGAGAAGAACTACAATCGGGTATACGATCCATATAGACCGTCCTAGCTGCTAATAACAATCTAGCACAAGGTATGCTTAGTGCATGCTTTCCAAGGACAATAAACATTACACTTGCTGCAGGTAGGGACAGAGCACAGCAGTGTGAGGACACTTCCCCATTGCAACTGGAGGAGAAGCAACAATTCGCTACAATAAAATCCACTTATCAAAGTCATGCTGCGTACTAACAACATATACAAGGTATGGTTACACATTTTTTTAAAGGACAATACCTAGCACGGCTGCAGAAAGCACAGAGCACAGCAGGTGTGTAGGACATACCATCCAGTTTGGGGAATCCACAATGCTGGAATTTAAAATTTATTATTTCCCAGTCTTGCTGACTGAACTAATAGGGAACTGGTACTGATTACAAATCTCTTCCAGGGACAATACATAAACTCCGGTGTCTCTGTAAGGTCACACCCTGCTGACAGTTCCTTAGGCTTTTAGCGCTTTATGTAGTCCTGTATAACTGCAACATTCCCATACGACGTACAATGTATAACCAGTCAACAGCTTATAGGGAATCCCTCGATGAAAGTGAAATGTGTTTGTACGTTCTGCAGATGCACGGGATGCGACAGGACGCATCAGTGGTTGGTATAACGCCCGGCTCCCTATAGGCAGCATATACTAGGACGGTCCAGGACATGAAAGGGCAAGAGGCTTCCCCTGCCAAGTGTTACACTAACCATCATACTATGGATGGGTGCCCACGTCATCGCTCACATCCCTTTATTTCAGCACACGCGGGGGCGTCAATTTGTTTGTGTACAGGCGCTTCAAAAGCCTTTCTATGTTCCACCATTTATGAAGTCACAGTCACCTCGGGTACCAGGTCTGTATCCGAAGAGGAAGCTCACATTGCTTATTACAGTATAATACACTGCGCCAGAATTCCTATATTACACTCTTGACTAACAAGCCCTCCAGTCATTGCAGATTATAGCAGATATATCCGTCTAGGGGGACGGCTAGTATTTAGTTAGTTATATTTCCTGTACTGGGGGGCAGTATTTATAGTAGTTCTTTCTTACTAGGGGGTCATTATTATAGTATTAGATCCTGTACATAGGGGTGGGTTAGTATTAGATATGAGTAGTTAATTCTTTACAAGGGCAGGGGGCCGATTTATCGTATTAGTATTTGTGTAACATAGGGGCGTATTAGAGTATTATATTCTTGTAGCATAGACAGTTGCATACTGTTACTCAAGTACGTATAGGATTAGATTCCTGTACATAGGAGCACTAGATCAGTAGTTATATTCCTGTACATAGGGGGCAGTATTATGTTAGTTTATTCCTGTACATAGGGGCAGTATTATAGTAGATTTCTTTGTACATAGGGAGCAGTATTATAGTAGTTATATTCTTGTACATAGGGGTGCGCAGTATTATAGGTTAGTTTATTCTTGTACATATGGGCAGTATTATGTAGTTAATTCTGACATAGGGAGCGTATTATAGTAGAATTCTTGTACTAGGGGCAGTATAGTATTATAGTAGTTATATTATACTCGGGGGGCTATTATTATGAACTGTACATAGGGGGCCAGTATTATAGTAGATTATATTTCTTGTACATAGGGGCAGTATGATAGTAGTTATATTCATTGTCCAATAGGAGTCAGTATTCTATATATATTATATTATTGTACATGTTTAGATGGCTGTAATGGGGGGTACAGCAGAGGGTAAATAGCCATCAGTGGAGCAGTATCCCCGATTATAAGTCTATATTCTTTGTGACATAGGGGGCAGTATTATAATATCTATATCTTGACATAGGGGGCAGTCTTATAGCAAGGAAGAAACTTTCACATTTTGTAAAACATTAGGTACAATATTAATCCCAATACTTTTTTAGTTCATGTTCTTAAGTTCCTACTCTATACATTATATCCTATAATTTGCTTGTCCTGTATATAAGGAGGACGTGCTTGAGCAACATCACCCATGTGGTTTAGTAGGAAGTTCACAAGACAAGCGCATATTAACATATCAGTGACATTAATTGCTTCGGATCGCGTAAACTTTCCATGGGCATTTTATTTAAAGTGCAACCGTTCCCTGTGTTCCTTCTGCAATTTAGCTCCTTTAATCCTGTGAAAGGCATACGGGAGGGGCCCAGACTCAGGGGCAAGGATCAGCGACATCCTAGATATAAAACAACATACTATAATATTCTAATAGATAGACTAAGGAGATGTCGCAATGCTCCAGCCTGATATACACAGTATTATACATACTATTCTATATATATTCTTCTAATAAGTCCCTCATCCGAGAATTATCCACTACATCAATCTCCTGTTATCATCCCTGATTTTTTATTCATGTACTCCTTCACAGTTCTTCATGAATTAAAGGTTTTTACAGAAGATGTGACATGTATCCATCCTATCACCAATACCATGGCCCCACACATCATCACAACCAGCAGGGGGCAGTGGTGTGTCCTCCTATCACTACTAGGGGTGACTGTCCTATACCATGGCCCCCCATCATCACACCACAGGTGGGCAGTGTGTCCTCCTATCAAACTAGGGGTGACTGTCCTATACACATGGCCCCCACATCATCACACCAGCAGGGGCAGTGTTCCTAGTCACTACTAGGGGTGACTGTCCTATACAAGGCCCCCACATCATACACACCAGACAGGGACAGTGTGTCCTTCTATCACTGCTAGGGGTGACTGTCCTGTACCATGGCCCCCACATACATCATCACCAGCAGGCGGCAGTGTTCTCCTATCACTACTAGGGGTGACAGTCCTATACCATGGCCCCCACTCACACACCAGCAGGGGGCAGTGTTCTCTATCACTTACTAGGGGTGACAGTCCTATACCATGGCCCCAACATCATCACACCAGCAGGGGGCAGTTGAACCTCCTATCACTCCTAGGGGTGCAAGTCCTATACCATGGCCCCCCACATCATCACACCGACGGATGCAGTGTGTCCTATCCATAACTAGGGGTGACTGTCCTATACCATGGCCCCCACATCATCACAACCAGCAGGGGGCAGTGTAACCTCCTATCACTCCTAGGGGTGACAGTCCTATACCATGCCCCCACATCATCACACCAGCAGGAGGATGCAGTGTGTCCCTCCTATCACTACTAGGGGTGACAGTCCTATACATGGCCAAACATCAATCACACCAGCAGGATGCAGTGTGTCCTCCTATCACTGTAGGGTGGTGACTGTCCTATACCATGGCCCCCACACATCACACACAGGGGGGCAGTGTTCTCCTATCACTACTAGGGGTGGTGACAGTCCTATAACATGGCCCCCACATCACATCACACCAGCAGGGGGCAGTGTGTCCTCCTATCACTACTGGGTGACTGTCCTATACCATGGTCCTCCACATCATCCCACCCAGCAGGGGGCAATGTGTCCTCCTATCACTACTAGGGATTACTGTCCTATACCATGGCCCCACCATCATCACACCCAGCAGGGGGCAGGTGTTCTCCTATCACATAGGGTTGACAGTCCTATAACCATGGCCCCCACATCATCACACCAGCAGGGGGCAGTGTACCTTCTATCACTCCTAGGGGTGACAGTCCATACCATGGCCCCCACATCATCACACACAGCGGGGGCAGTGGTATCTTCTATCACTACTACAGGTGACCGTCCGATACCATGCTCCAATCACACACCAGCAGGGGGCAGTGTTGCTATCACTACTAGGGGTGACTTCCTATACCATGGCCCCCAACATCAATCCACACCAGCAGGGGGCAGTGGTCCCTATCACTACTAGGGTGACTGTCCTATACCATGGCCTCCACAATCATACACCAGCAGGGGCAGTGTGTCTTCCTATCACTCCTAGGGTGACTGTCCTATACCATGGCCCCCCATCTCACACCGCAGGGGGCAGTGTCCTCCATCACTACTAGGGTGACTGTCCTATACCATGGTCCCCACATCATCACCCAGCAGGGGGGCAGTGTGTCTTTTCCAATAGGGGTGACTTCTATAACCATGGCCCCCACATCATCACCCCAGCGGGGGCAGTGTTCTCCAATCACTACTAGGGGTGACGTGTCCTATACCAGGTCCCCAATACATCACACAGCGGGGGTATTGTGTCCTCCTATCACTGCTAGGGGTGACTGTCCTATACCATGGCTCCCACAATCCCACACCAGCAGGGGGCAGTGTGTCCTCCTATCCACTACTAGGGTGACTGTCCTATACCATGGCCTCCCACATCATCACACCACAGGGGGAGTGTGTCCTCCTATCACTACTAGGGGTGACTGTCCTATACCATGGCTCCCACATCATCACACCAGCAGGGGCAGTTTGTCCTCCTATCACTCCTAGGGTGACTGTCCTATACCATGGCCCCCACATCATCACACCAGCAGGGGGCAGGTTTTTCCTATCACTACTAGGGGTGACTGTCCTACACCATGGACCCTCACCATCACACCGCAGGGGCAGTGTTTTGCTATCACTATGGGTGACTGTCCTATACCATGGCCCCAACATCCACACCAGCAGGGGGCAGTGTGTCTCCTATCATACTAGGGGTGAACTGTCCTATACCCGGCCCCAATCATCCACCAGCATGGGGCAGTGTGTCTTCCTATCACTACTAGGGTGACTGTCCTATACCATGGCCCACCACATCATCCACACCAGCAGGGGGCAGTTGTCCTCCTATCACTACTAGGGGTGGACTGTCCTATAACATGGCCCCGCACATCATCACCCAGCAGGGGCAGTGTGTCCTCCTATCACTGCTAGGGTGACGGTCCTATACCATGGCCACCCCACATCATACACCAGCAGGGGCAGTGTTCTCCTATCACTACTAGGGGTGACTGTCCTATACCATGGTCCCACACATCATCACACCAGCAGGGGTATGTGTTCCTATCACTGCTAGGGTGACGTCCTATACCATGGCTTCCACATCATCACACCCGCACGGGGCAGTGTGTCCTCCTATCACTACTAGGGGTGACTGTCCTATACCGTGGCCCCACATCATCACACCAGCAGTGGGCAGTGTGTCCTCCTCATCACTGCTAGGGTGACTGTCCATACGAACCCACCACATCATCACACATCAGGGGCAGTGTGTCCTCCTATCACTACAAGGGGTGACTGTCCTATAACATGGACCTCCACATCATCAACCAGCAAGGGCAGTTTGTCTCCTATCACTCCTAGGGGTGACTGTCCTATACCATGGCCCCCACCATCATCACACAGCAGGGGCAGTGTTTTCCTATCACTACTAGGGGTGACTGTCCTACACCATGGACCTCCATCATACACACCACAGACGTGGGCAGTAATATCTCCTATCACTACGAGGGTGGACCTGTCCTATACCATGGCCTCCACATCATCACACCAGCAGGGGGCAGTTTGTCTCCTATGACTACTAGGGGTGACTGTCCTATACCATGCCTCACATCATCACACCAGCAGGGGGCAGTTGTCCTCCAATCACTACTAGGGGTGACTGTCCAATACCATGCTCTCCCACATCATCACACAGCAGGTGGGGGTGTGTCCTCCATAACTACTAGGGGTGACTGTCCTAACACATGGCTCCCACATCAACAACAGCAGGCCTGGGGCGAGTTTGTCCTCCTATCACTACTAGGGGTGACTGTCCTATACCATGGCCTCCACATCATCACACCAGCAGGGGGCAGTGTCCTCCTATCACTTCTAGGGGTGACTGTATTATGTTATGGTAAGATACCAGACGACACCTGTAATCATGTATAGACGTGCCTGAGACATAACTGTATGCTGAGTGTGTAGATATATATATACACGCCTGCCACATGTAGTAACCACAGATTGCGCTGTATATGGATATGGGGGTCTCATGACGCGGGCGCACCACTGCTTTTTTCATTTATATGTAAATGATGCATTTGATCGGGGGAGGGGCGGGGGGATTGATAGGGTCAGGAGCGACCTGTGCAAATAATTTAATTTGCTGCAGCTTTGTTTCATTTCACCTGCGGGGGTGCTGCAGGAAAATAAAATACTACATGGATTCCCTCCAGATTATAGTTGAATACTGGAGTTGACATTGTGATCCGTTCAACGAAGAGATATTGCTCGTAGTGGAAAATTCCTTTAAATCACAGGTTAAAAGGTCAGTTTGCCTTTGGCCATTGCTTGATTTTGATTGGCTGACAGCTGTGGCTCATAATTTACACTTCTATTTTCCAAGTGAATGAAATGGCTCACGGGATAGGAAAGGCCTTCGGAAGAAAAAAGGATCGCAAAATGGGAACTTAGGGAAGGGGGAAACAAACTTCACCCGATTCGAATGAGGACAGGGGGGCGCGACCAAAAAAAGCAAGACTATTTCTTGGCGTCAAGAAAACTGTCATTTTTCCCCTTCCCTTACAGGGGACACAAGGTGGAGAGGTGGGATTGAAAGGCTCCAGAAGAGTAGACGGTGGGGGACGAATGTGTAGTCGGGACGGCTGCTGATAAAGGTCCTGAGCAGATACTGCAACGTCACATACAGGAAAATAGCGAAAGACACCAAAAAGAAAAGTTCTTTGGGGTCACTGACAACTATCTAGCACAAATAGAAGCCTAACAGGAACGTTCTCACCCCCTACGACCAATCCACCACCCCACGCGAGATGACATTATACTTGGCCACGCACTCGGATAAAAGGAGGCCAGAGCCACGGTAAGGAGATATGGGTAACCTGACTTGCACGGAGGAGGCCTGCCAGCAAAAGAAATAAGAGCCCATAAAGCGGAAGGAGGCAGAGCACATGGAAGGACACGCGACATAACATCGGATCTGCGGCGCAGCCCGGACGTAAGAGCACCCCATCGGACCGGCGGAAGGAGCCCGGCATACGCGCCCTACATATGGAATGCGGACGAGCCCGGCACACTACGCCGGCCTTCCATCGGAATGCGGGCCGAGCACGGCCTGCGCGCTCTCCATTCTGATGCCGGGCCGAGCCCGCGCTGGCGTCTCCATGGACCGCGGCCAGACCGGCATACAGCGGGCAGACCCTCTGACTGCGGAGACGAAAGGACTCTGGAGCCCCTCCATCGCGAAGGACGGGCAGAGACCGGCAGGCGCGGCCTCTGTCTGATCAGCGGCCGAGCCTGCAGCCACCCTCACGTCCAGCCTGACGCCCTTCTCCTAAACGGGTCCACTTCACTGCAACCACGTCCCGGGGAACCGAGCATCCATCCAGCTGGTGTGGTAAGTATGGATTGTACATCTGTAAATGCATATATAGTTGTGTGTGTCTGTATGCTATATATACGCGACTGTTTGTTGTATCATATGATAGTATGTGTATATATGCATGTAATCTGTGTGTTATGGTGTATAGATGCTGTATAATCTGTGTGGTATTATGGTGTATATATGCTGGGATCTCTGTGTGTATGGTGTTATATATGTGTATATCTGTGTTGTATGGGTCTATCTGCTGTATATCTGTGGTAGGTGTATTGTATATATGATGTATATCTGTGTGTATGGTGTATATATGCTTGTATATTGTGTGTCTGGTGTATATATGCTGTATTGTGTGTATGGTGCTATATATGCGGTTAGATCTGTGTGTATGGTGTATTCAAGGATGTTATGGGTCTGGTTGTATCATAGGCTGTATATCTGTGTGTATGGGTTTATATCTGAGGTATATCTGTGTGTAGGTTTATGTATATATGCTGTATATCTGTGTGTATGGTGTATATATGCTGTATATCTGTGTGTATGTGTTTTGGTATTTTAAATTTCTGTTTTTTAATGTTGCTACATAAGTTCACTGTTAAGGGGCCCACTGAGTCTCTATCGCCCAGGGGCCCACTGAAACCTGGAGCCGGCCCTGATCACTTGACTCCCTGAGTGACCACCGTATGAGCCCATGTAATTCCTTACATGCTATACAGTACACTGCCTCCCTGTGCTGCACAGACTTGTTACACCGGAAGTATAGAACATTCTCAACTTCAGGGAGGTTAAGTATTGGAATGTTGGGATCCTATGGGGCTTTGACCAAGGGCTTCATTGATCATCCCACGTCCAAGGTGGTTGCTGACATTGTCCATATGGTGGCATTGAATGGGTCACTGTAGATATACCTGCCGGTAGTCCTGTAGATTGTCCTTCATGATGGACCTTGAACATGGTATAATCTATGCCTGACCACAGCCTGTCCAGAAACATCTTATATTCTGCTCATGGTCTATGTCAGTGTTGGCGAACCTTTTAGAGCCTGAGTGCCCAAACTTCAACCAAAAGCCACTTATTTAGTTACATTGACCAAACAAGGCTTAGACCAGTGATGGCGAACGTTTTAGAGACCGAGTGCCCAAACTACAACAAAGATCCGCTTATTTATCACAAAGTGCTAGCACAGAAATGTAATTAGTGATTTATACTCCCTTCTCTGTCACAGCTTTCATTGATACCAGCACCTGAGGACACCAATACAGCAGAAAATAGTCCCAGGTAGAGCTGTCACTTTAAAATAGCTCTGTGCACAGCAAGTCCTGGGCTGTCTGGGACTGCAGGAAGATACCTGGAGTCATCACTGGTGATGGCCTGAGTGCCCACAGAAAGGGCTCCGAGTGCCACCTCCGGCACCAGTGCCATAGGTTAGCCATCACTGGCTTAGACCTTTAGGTCACACGATGACCAAGTTCTCACGTGACAGATGTTACAGATGCATTTTTAAAGCCAAAAGCAGGTGTGGATCATAATGGGGGAGAACATATCATTGAGAGAAGCTTCTCCTCCTATATGTTCACTGCACTCCTGATTTGGACATCAAAAACTGCATCTGAAAAACTGAACGTGTGAAGGAAACCTGTTGAGGGTCTGCCGCTCGTAACCTGCCCTGATGACCTGCTGTTATGGATCTCGTTGGTTTCCAGGTGGATCTCAGATAGGATTGATTCCCTCATATCTCATGACCCAAATATCTGCTTAGACTTCTCATCATCCATCTAGCCTGCTGCTATAAATTACAGAATCCAGATTTCGAAGAAATGGGCTTCCTCCACATCCACAATGTCTCTTTGGAAGACTTAGACCTGTTGGTGACTCTTCCAGCTCTTAGGAAACCACCACCACCTAGTTTGCAGTAGGGTGGTCATCTAGCAGCAGAAGACCCCAGATTGTAGACCACTTACATGGAGCAATATTCTTTCCTTCCAGGGTCCATCTCAGGTTACTCTGAAGCTTGTGAGATGGTCACCTAGTAGTCTGTAGACCCATGGCGTAGATAGTTATCTTCTTCCTCCCGGTCCAGCGTGTCCTGAATTGATCTATATTCCATCCAGACAGATAAATTGTATTCTCACGCATTGTGCTCCGAAACCCGTAATGCTGAAGTAAGAACCTTCGCTTAGGAACTGACTTGGCTGTTTCTTTGTATCTGGCATCTATTCAGCTGGCAGAAATATTCAATCCAAGCTTCTTCTGGAAGTCTGGCGTAGGATCTCATCGCCGGCATGTGCTTCCCCAACACATAGACTGTACCGCTGCCAATATCCACAGTCTTTACAATCTAGAGTGGCTTGGTAGGGGGTTAATTCCTGCTTCTACCATACTTTTCCAGTGCCAGGATGGGGTAGAGTAAAATTTCCATGCCCGTCATTGGCCGGATGGTGGGCAATTGCTGGAAATGACATGACTTATAGTGGGCAAGGTGCCCTGCAGGAACACCCATAAGGTTTGGATGAGTCGTGACTTCTTCCTAGGCAATGTATCCACTCAGGAGATCCATCGGCCTTGGGGTAGATCCATCGACCTTGGGGTAGATCCATCGGCCTTGGGGTAGATCCATCGGCCTTGGGGTAGACAACTTCGTACAGAGGTTTCAGGATTTTTAGAGACTAGCAAAGACGTATACAGCCAACATTTATGTTACATTGACCCAAATATTGTCGGAGAAGCTCCTGATGACATTAAAGTTGACTGTAGATGCCAGAATGGTGGATGGACTCTCTAAGCACTGGTGGGACTGGTTGTCCTGGTGTCCCTGGGACATTATGGAATTGATCTTTCTTTAGCATCTTGAGATTTGGTTATAAAATCCAAGGACTAGGATGTGCCAACACTTAATGGTTGGAAGGGTTTTTCCCACCAATCCATCACAATGGAGCAGAGAACTTCAGCCATCCCGGCTCACTAAGACAGAGCAGTGCTGCAGTTCCCAGAAAGATCTTCCAGAGCAAACTGAATCAGCTCCACGTCCTCTTCTTTCTCTGGATTGGGGTGGGGGGGGGGGATCCAAGAATTTGGACCCTGACCACCAGTCATAAAGTGATGGGAATGCTTCTTTAAACTGGTCTCGGGCTGAAACCTCTCAATAATAATTAGTTGTAACCTATGGAAACAAATCCTCTATAGCACTCCCGCAGGTCAAATGAGGTATTACACTATTGTCACTGGAACCTATTAAGAGTCCAGGTCATTCACAAAATATACCAAGTCCTCCTACAACATGAGGATCAGTCCCCTTTAAACATTTTATGATTGTCTAGTATATTCTGCACAGTTATTATACACATATATATATATATATATATATATATATATTCTACTTATATTATACGGAAAACATTCAATTCATACAATATAAGAATGGTGATTTGAGTTAGATGGACGACATTCTGCCACCAAAAGGGGAGCTCAAGAGATAACTACATACAGCTCTATTATATAAACAGTATGCAGTAAACTTATCAGCTCCCCCTAGTGGTGTCTGCCTGCTGTTCTATTTTTGAACTACATAGGGTCTACATAGGGTTTATAGAGCTCTGTATCCGCTGTGACCACAGTCCCTATTTTTTCATATACCGTCCATATTTAGAGTATTGCCTTCTCTGTGTGAATCATGTTGCCCCGCAGTTTGTATGACACCTGTGTGAACAGTCAGGGCATCCTTGGAGTTGTAGTTTTTTAGCATCATTGCATGGCATGTGCCCTGTACTGCACTGTCGCTCTCTGCTTCTCTTCTCAGCGGGATAATGATCACATTTTATAGTAGAATCTTCTCCCGTTGGCATTGGGTAATGTGTCAATTATAAATCTGCCATGGGCAACACATGCGGAGCCAGGCGCAGAGCTGGCATGTCTAATTGGAGGGTTGGTGATAGGTGATATCTATGTCTGTGGGTAGTTGCCGTATTAGCAGGATAAGCCCCTATTATAACATCACTCCTCAGACAGACTGGAGGTGCAGTGGCCGTATACTACAGCCGCTCCTGGGTGTAATGATCTGCATAGATGATGGGCATAGGGAGAATTCTGCAGAACATTTCCAGGGAGGATGAAGATGTTACTCATCCCCAGCTGTGTGTAGCTCGCTGTCACCTTCAGATCTCTACACGCTCCAACAGGCCGAACCATCACCGGGGAATAGCCACCACGCTGGGTGCCACGGCTCAACATGTGACTAACTCAGTCATGTTTTAACCCGTTGTATGCAGAATTTATATTGGATTGCAAAAAACTGTTATTTTTGATACTTGTAAGATAACACTGATGCTCCTGTGCAGGGGTAAACCTAAACTCTCTGCTGCCTGAGGCGAGGAATAGAACGGGGCCCCCTCCGCCACATCCAGGAGTTATATATCAGGTTATTATTTTAGTGGGATCTCCATGTAGTAGTACCTCACACTCATGATGATAACAGGTGTGAAGAGACATTATATTTTAAGCATCGGGTCCTGCGCCCCTGATGCTGCTCTCCATATTGCTGTAGGTGGTGCTGCCTGTGGCCAGAGGCTCAACTCGCCTCATTGCTGGTGCACCCCTGCTGCTGTTCTTTACCATATACACACTAGGCTCCTGTGTCTACTTTCATTGTCAGACTGGGAAGCAGCTTTTTTGCAGCAGTAACCTTCTCTGGTTTTCTCTTTCCAATATAAAATGGGCCAAGCAAAGATTTTACCGATTGGTTTAGGAATATTGTTGATGGTTCAAAACACAAAATGGTTACAATTAATAAAATGCCCCTGAAATTGTCCCTCCGAAGGCCACCACAAGGCCCTCTGTGTCATAGAGGCAGTCCCAATATCCCTTTAAAGGGAACCTGTCACCAGGGACTTATTTTCACTAAAGAAGCCCATACAGAAGCCCATTACAGCTGCAGTGCAAATATGGCTTTCTGTCTTCTCTAAGCATTTGCATTACAATATAATTGTGTAGTATAACTTACATTGGGTTGGGCTTTGGTTTGGATGCATTTAAAAAAAAACATGGGACTTGTCTGTGCTACTCACTCCCCAGCTCTCAGCCCCCACCTTTGTGCAGTACAGCTCCTCCCTCCTGCTCCTTCATAGAGCTCACAGCCTGGTGAGCTGACATCAGTGGGGGAGGGAGGAGCTGTACAGCAGCACAAAGGTGAGGGCTGAGAGCTGAGGAGTGAGCAGCACAGACAAGTCACATGTTTTTTTTAATGCATTCAAGCCAAAGCCCAACCCCTGGGACTACACAGAGGATTCTGTCAGGGTGCAAGGTACGTTCTAACACACAATTATATTGTAATGCCAATGCTTAAAGAAAGCAGAAAGGCAGATGTATAATGCAGGTGTAAAGGGCTCCTGCAAACTGTCCTTAGTGAAAACGATGTCCCTGGTGACAGGTTCCCTTTAAGAGCCAGTATAGAGTGCTACTACATGTGACAGGCGCAGTCCATTGATCTATGCAGAATATACTAAATATTACATTTATCCTGCAGGGGAATAATCTAGACAACAAAGCTGAGAGCCCCTATGTGATGGGACGTCCCCTATATCCTTGTCCTGTATACAGGCCCCTTGTCCTGTATATTATGTTGTGTCATATTCAGGCTCAGAATTGGCTATTAACACCATCTTAAATCTAAACCCCTTAAAGATTTTGCTTTGTGTCTGATACAAACCGGAGACGATAAAGCTTCACATTAGAGAAAGAAAAGAAAAGACGGAGAAAGAACCTAACCTAATTTCAAGGGGGATATTATCCTCCACCTGGGGACATCGCATATTTGGCGACCTCTGGGTGCTGGAGCTCTGCTCGGGCGTGGCCGGGCGCAACAATCAAGTGACTAACAAAGACACCACCCTACCCACAGCAACCTAGCAGCAACCAAAAACACCAAACCACCCCAACCCAACACTACAACAACACCCATCCACCAGTGTTATAATGTATGAAGCCGGCTCATCCCGGGAGCCACTCGCTGTCATATAGACACCAACAGAAGAGGAATAAAGGCCGGACCCACGCAGGCCTGAGCGTATGATCACATGACAAGTCAGCGACATGTACATATCAATGGCTTCATGTAGATCTGTACATACCTGATATCCATAATCGAGCATCACACATCCAGCAGCCCCACAGCAGCCGGAGGACGGAAGACAGAGCTTATTCCACATTGTGACTACAGCGCCAAAACTACTGGGGCTGCCTAAGGGTTAAATGGTCGGTTCTTGTCTTTATGATATTTTTAGTAATGTCCATATCTGCAGATGGTAATGATCTCTATATAGACAAGAAAACTGCAACTAGTGTCAGAAAACTGCTGCCCTCCTGTGTACAGAATATAACTACTATAATACTGCCCCAGTACAAGATATAACTACTATAATACTGCCCCCATGTACAGGAATATAAACTACTATAATACTGCCCCTATGTACAAAAAATATAACTACTATAATACTGCCCCCCTATGTACAGGAATATAACTACTATAATACTGCCCCTATGTACAAGAATATAACTACATATAATCTGCCCCCTATGTACAAGGAATATAACTATACGTATCATAATACTGCCCCTATGTACAAGAATATAAACTACTATAAATACTGCCCCCTATGTACAGGAATTAAATACTCTATTATGCCCCCATGTACAAGAATATAACTACTAAATCACGTCCCACTGTACAGGAATATAACTACTATAATACTGCCCCTATGTACAAGAATATAAATACTATAATATGTGCCCCTATGTACCGGAATATAACTACTATAATACTGCCCCCTATGTACAAGAATAAACTCATAATCAGCCCCTATGTACAGATATAACTACTATAATACTGCTCCCTATGACAAGATATAACTACTAAATACTGCCCCCATGTACAGGATATAAAATACTATAATACTGCCCCCCATGTACAGGAATATAACTACTATAATACAGCCCCTATGTACAAGAATATAACTATTATAATACTGCCCCCTATGTACAGGAATATAACATATTAATACTGCCCCTAGTACAGGAATATAACTACTATAATACTGCCCCCTATGTACAGGAATATAACTACTATAATACTCCCCTATGTACAAGAATATAACTACTATAATAGCCCAGTATGTACAAGAATATAACTACATAATACTGCCCCCTATGTACAGGAATATAACTACTATTTACTGCCCCCTATGTACAGGAATAAACTACTAAATACTGCCCCTATGTACAAGAATATAACTACTATAATACTGCCCGTATGACAGAATATAACTACTATAATATGCCCCTATGTACAAGAATATAACTACTATAATACTGCCCCCTATGTACAGGAATATAACTACTTAATACTTGCCTCCATGTACAAGAATATAACTACTATAATACTGCCCCTATGTACAAGAATATAACTATTATAATACTGCCCCTTGTACAAGAATATAACTACATATAATAACTGCCCCCTATGTACAGGAATATAAACTAATAACTGCCCCCTATGTACAAGAAATATACTACGATAATAATTGCCCCCTATGTACAAACAAATAACTACTATAATACTGCCCCCTATGTACAAGGATAATAACTACTATAATACTGCCCCTATGTACAGGAATATAACTACATTAATACAGCCCCCTATCTACCAGAATAATAACTACTATAATACTGCCCCCTATGTACAGGAATATAACTACTATAATACTGCCCCCTATGTACAGGAATAAACTACTATAATACTGCCCCCTATGTACAGGAATATAACTACTATAATACTGCCCCTATGTACAAGAATATAACTACTATAATACTGCCCCCTATGTACAAGAATAAACTACTATAACACTGCCCCCAGTACAGAATATAACTACTAAATACTGCCCCCTATGTACAAGAATATAAACTATTATATAATGATCCCCTATGACAAGAATATAAACTACTAAATACTGCCCCCTATGTACAGGAAATATAACTACTGTAAACTGCCCCTATGTACAAGATATAAACCACTATAATACTGCCCCCTATGTAAACAATATAAACTATATAATACTGCCCCCTATGTACAGGAATATACTACCATAATACTGCCCCCTATGTACCGGAATATAACTACTATAATACAGCCCCCTATCTACCAGAATTATAACTACTATAATACTGCCCCCTATGGACAGGAATATAACTACTATATACTGCCCCTATGACAAGAATATAACTACTATAATACTGCCCCCTAGTAAGAAATAACTATATTACAGCCCCCTATCTACCAGAATATAACTACTATAACATGCCCCCTATGTACAAGAATATATACAAATACTGCCCCTATGTACAGGAATACTACTATAATACTGCCCCTATGTACAGGAATATAACTACTTAATACTGCCTCCTATGTAAAGATATAAACTACCTGTAATACTGCCCACTATGTACAAGAAATAACACTATAATACTGCCCCCTATGTACAAGAATATAACTACTATAATACTGCCCCCTATGTACAGAAATATAACTACTATAATACTGCCCCTATGTACAGATAAACTACTAATACTGCCCCATATGTACCGGAATAACACTATAATACTGTCCCCCTATGTACAAGAATATAACTACTATAATACTGCCCCTATGTAACGGAATATAACTACTATAATACTGCCCCCATATACAAGAATATAACTACTATATACTGCCCCCTATGTACAGGAATATAACTACTATAATAATGCCCCCTATGTACAAGATATAAACTACTATAATACTGCCCCTATGTACAGACTTATAACTACTATAATAATGCCCCTATGTACAGGAATATAACTACTATAATACTGCCCCCTATGTAAAGAGGTATAAACTACTATAATACTGCCCAGTACAGGAATATAACTATTAATACTACCCCCTATGTACAAGAATATAACTACTATAATATGCCCCCTATGTACAGACTATAAATACTATAATACTGCCCCTTGTACAGGAATAACTACTATAATACTGCCCCCTATGTACAAGAATATAACTACTATAATACTGCCCCCTATGTACAAGAATATAACTACTATATTACTGCCCCCTATGTACAAGAATATAATACTATAATATGCCCCTATGTACCGGAATATAACTACTATAATACTGTCCCCTATGTACAAGATAAAACTATTAATATCCATATACAGAATAACTACTATAATCAGCTGTACAGGAATATAACTACTATCATACTGCCCCTATGTACAAGATATAACTACTATAATATGCCCCCTATGTACAGGAATATAACTACTATAATACTGCCCCTATGTACAGGAATATAACTACTAAATACTGCCCCCTATGTACAGGAATATAACTACTATAATACTGCCATATGTACAGAATATATACTTACTTGGCCCTATGTACAAGATATAAATACTATAATACTGCCACCTATGTACAAGAAATAACTACTATAATACTGCCCTATGTACAGGAATATAACTACTATAATACTGCCCCCTATGTACAGGAATATAACCTACTATATACTGCCCCTATGTTAAGGAATATAACTACTAAATACTGCCCCCTATGTACAGAATATAACTACTA
Organism: Engystomops pustulosus; assembly: GCA_019512145.1. Classification (NCBI taxonomy): domain Eukaryota; kingdom Metazoa; phylum Chordata; class Amphibia; order Anura; family Leptodactylidae; genus Engystomops; species Engystomops pustulosus. Next base: position 477,197 of record CM033643.1, on the reverse strand, counting down.
TAATACTGCCCCTATGTACAAGAATAACTACTAAATACTGCCCTTGTACAAGAATATAACTACATATACTGCCCCCTATGTACAGGAATATAATACCATAATACTGCCCCCTATGTACAGGAATATAACTACTATAATACAGCCCCCTATCTACAGAAGAAAACTACATATAATACTGCCCCTATGTACAGGATATAACTACTATAATACCTGCCCCCTATCGTACAAAGGAAAATAACTACTATAATACTGCCCCTAGTACAGGAATATAACTAATTATTATCAGCCCCCTATCTACCAGAAATATAACATACTATAACTGCCCCCTATGTACAAGAATATATCTACTATAATACTGACCCTATGTACAGGAATATAACTACTATAATACTGCCCCCTATGTACAAGGCATATTAACTACTTTAATACTCCCTATGTACAAGAAATATAACTACGTAATACTGCCCCCTATGTACAGAATATAAACTACTATAATACTGCCCCCCTATGTACAAGAATATAACTACTATAATACTGCCCCTATGTACAAGAAATATAACTACTAATAAACTGCCCCCTATGTACAGGAATATAACTACTATAATACGCCCCCTATGTAACGGAATGATAAAAATATAATATGTCCCCTATGTAAAATATAACTACTAATACTGCCCCCATGTACCGGAATATAACACTATATACTGCCCTATATACAAGATATAACTACTATAATACTGCCCCCTATGTACAGGAATATAACTATCATAATACTGCCCCCTATGTACAAGAATATAACTACTATAATACTGCCCCCCTATGTACAAGACTATAACTCTATAATACTGCCCCTATGTACAGGAATATAACTACTATAATACTGCCCCTATGTACAAGAGATAAACTACTATATACTGCCCCTATGTACAGATATAACTATATAATACTAACCCCATATGTACAAGGAATATAACTACTATAATAAGCCCCTATGTACAAGACTATAACTACTATAATACTGCCCTATGTACAGGAATATAACTACTATAATACTGCCCCTATGTACAAGAAATATAAGATACTATAATACTGCCCCTATGTACAGAATATAACTACTATATTACTGCCCCTTGTACAAGATAAATACTATAATACTGCCCCTATGTACCGAGAATATAATACTACTATAATACTGTCCCTATGTACAAGAATATAAACTACTATAATACTGCCCCCTAGTATACAAGAATTAACCTACTATAATACTGCCCCTATGTACAGGAATATAACTACTATAATACTGCCCCTATGTACAAGGAACATTATCTACATAATACTGCCCCCTATGTTACAGGAATATAACTACTATATGAACTGCCCCTATGTACAGGAATATAACTACTATAATACTGCCCCCTATGTACAGGGAATATAACTACTATAATACTGCCCACTTATGTACAGAATATTAATACTATAATAATGCCACCTATGTACAAGAATATAACTACTATAATATGCCCCCTATGTACAAGATATAACTACTATAATACTGCCCTATGTACAGGAATATAACTACTATAATATGCCCCTATGTACAGGACTAAAACTACTATAATACTGCCCCATATGTACAAGGAATATAACTACATAATAACTGCCCCTATGACAGAGATATAAAAATACTATAATACTGCCCCCTATGTACAGAGATATAACTACTATAATACTGCCCCCTATGTACAAGAATATAACTACTATAATACTGCCCCCTATGTACAAGAATATAACTACTATAATACTTTCTATTATTTATATTCCAGTTTTTATGTGTTGTCCTAAACTTAGATGTTTTTGTACAATAATAATTACATAATATTTATGGCCGCTTTCCCTCTATCACATATTCGCGCTATCACCTGCCTCCTGTATGTGAGTATTATATGGGTATATAGCGCCCGTGCTGAAGAGGTTACAGTGTAAGTGATCCTTTTATTAATATTAACAATACCCGGCATAAAACACAGGTGCGCCCCGAGCGCGGACCCCAGCTGCGAGATTAAAACAACACAAGTTTCCGTGGCAACCGTGACTGCAGGAAAATTACGAGCCGGTGAACGCTCTGCAAGAAATGTAGATTTTGAAGGGAAAAAAAATGTAGAGAAATAGCTGCACGCGGCAAGAACTGTCAGATTATTAGATGATGTTTTGGCCTCTCTACTGTATACAGTCATTTTCTTCTAGTTACTGTTATTTGCCGGATTGGAGCTGCGGAGTGTTCGGAGGACGGCGGCTAAAGTCTTCAGGCGTCGCAATGCTGATTATTTGGTAGGGAGTCATATAAAAGATCCAGTCCAGTCCTCATATCATACTTTCCATGGCTACTAAACATAGGGATCAGGCTGGGAACTAAGAGCGGATTAAAACATGGGAGATTTTGGCATAAGGGAGTTGGAGGGGCTATGACTCTCAAAAACACCCTGTAGAGACAAGAGAACGCCCTGAATACCCTCCATGCAGGAGCCAGTCAAGGACCTTTGAAAGGAAGAGACATTTCCATGGTCAATGAATGTCACCTCCCACGGTCAACAGAAGAGGAAGTTATCCTCCATAGTCAACAGAAGTTGAAGTGACTTCCCATCAATGGAAGTGGAACTGAACTCCCATGGTCAATGGAAGTGACGTCTCTTGGTCAAAGTCGGCCATTTATTGGCTCTTAAGTTCTTCTCATGACCACCCGAAATTTCAATCAAAAGAAGTGGCCTCCCACGGTCAATGGTAGTGGATGTGACCTCTCATGGTCAACGGAAGTGGAAGTGACCTCCCATGGTCAACTGAAGTGGAAGTGACCTCCCCCGGTCAACGAAAGTGGACGTGACCTCCCACTATCAATGGAAGCAGAAGTGACCTTCCATGGTCAACGGAAGTGGAAGTGACCTCCCATCAATGGAAGTCAAATTGAACTCCCATGGTCAATAGAAGTGACGTCTCTTGGTCAAAGTCGGCCATTTATTGGCTCTGATGTTCTTCTCATGACCACCCAAAACTTCCAATCAAAGAAGTGGCCTCCCACGGCACGGTAGTGGAAGTGACCTCCACATGTCAAATGGAAGTGGAAGTGACCTCCCATGGTCAACGGAAGTGGAAGTGACCTCCCCCGGTCAACGGAAGTGGACGTGACCTCCCATGGTCAATGGAAGTGGAAGTGACCTCCCCCGGTCTATGGAAGTGGACGTGACCTCCCACAGCCAACAGAAGTCCTGTCACATTCATCAGAGCAGGTCATTGATGGCCAAAAGTCTCCATCACTTTCCACAAATTACCAAGTGGTACAGTACCGAAAAATTACAGGAAACCAAAGCGGAAAAGTTTAATTTCTTTCTTTTCCCATCCCTCTTCTGGCCCCCTTAGGATTTTCCACGTTTTTCTATAAGTCAGTAGCTCCCTCTCCTCTAGAAGTTTACCTTATGGGGAGGGGGGGCATTAATATTTTGCCATATCGGAACTAAATCTGGCCATACACTACAGATATGTCATGGGGTTATCCCTAGGCCTACATTACACATTGAAAATCCTACTAGTGGAAGTAAGTAGGACACACAACCATCTCCACCAGTCCCAGCTCGTTGCACACCTTCATATTTGCCGCTCATCTGATTCTCATGCAGTTGGAAATTATTTCTAGCCGATAACTTTCCTGAGTATTCGTTACTGCCAGTTGGGTGGTTCAGAACCGGGCTCCACCCATTTGACAGTAGGGAGCTGAGGTAAGCAATGGGCAATTTAACCGTGAAAAAAACCAAACTCTTACTTTTTGCCTGAGATATTTGAAGAGGTTGAACTTAGCTTGTCTGGTCTTTATCGGAGACGGGGGTAAGAGGGGAGGTTATTACTACATCCGGCTGCCCCTGAGCCAGAGACAAAGCACCCGTAGCCTTTGGGTCACTTCACAAACTAAAAACTGAAGTAATGGGGGGGTAAAATAAATAGCTTCTAGGGTATATTTCAATAATTTTAACTTTTAACCCTATGATTGAGCAAATGGGACATATTGGGGCAGATTTACTTACCGGTCCTGGGTGATCCCCAATACGGACTGTCCGACGAGGATGAAGTCCGGCGCGTTCACGAGATCGTGCAACCAGATATCCTGCATGTGTCGCTTCCCCGCTCAGGTCCGCAGGAGTTCACCTTTCTTCCTGTGGTATGTAAGTGCATTGTCTTGCTACACAATTTGTAATGTAAATCCCGTGCTCAGTCTGCAATCCGTCGGATCATCCGTCAGCCCGCCCCCCCGTTTGTGTCACGTAAAGCCGGCAGATACGCCCAAATCCGATCGCTGCGACACAATCACCAGCGCGATCCCGAAATGTCGGGATATCCGACGGAAATGCAGCGCGGGGACCTTAGTAAATAAGCCCCATAGGCTAATAGAAATGAATTATGTTTTTGCAGTAATTTTGTACTTTTGTCTTTTCTAATCACTAATATTCGGCAGTCAGAAAAATCCATGAATATTTTTGATTGACACTAGAGATTAGACGAGTCGCATTCATTTGGGTCTCAGGGTTCTCTGCTTTGTCGTATATCACTACTCATGTGTAATATAAAATGTTCTAAAAGAAAAACTGGGCTAAGAAAAAGTGGGAAAAAATCCTACATAAAAATGAAGCTACTTTGGCAACAGTCTTGATTCAAAATGTCCGATCTTTATGTGTAAAACGCTCCCATACAGACCTATAGTCGCCATAGTAACAGACTACAAGTAAAACCCTGCATAGTCCGATCCTGATGCAAAATGTGGGCTATAATGATTTCACAGCGAGTGATTATTTTATATGAGGGTGAAACACAATATGGAGCCCCTAAAGCCGCAACCCTCCCCCTCTGTACTCACTCAATATATGCCCTACAGATGTACCGCTCGCTTTCCTTCATTACCAGAAGTGGTAAGGAACATAGAAGATACATGGTCGAGAGACGGTTGGTGACAGAACTACCATGTTGTTTGTAGTCGTTACCATGGGAACACAGACCCGCCTGAAGCTGTATGCACCAATACGGGGCCTCTTGTTTATTTGAAGCATTGGAGAAATATAATATTGGTTGCAAATTGAGTAATACCATAAATTGATTCTGATTCGATTTTTAGTTTTTGTTAACGTTTTAGATGAAGGTTACATAGAAGCGTCTTGTTATTTTGAAGTATTAACGGGGTTCAGACAGAAAGAATATATAGATTTGTTATTTACGGAGGGACAGTCAGTGGACCCAGAGATGACATTTCCCCTCCGCGTATGTGATGATATGTAGCATTCAGGCTGAACACATGTTCCGACAACTCTGAAAGTGACAAACTCAGCCATCCGTAACCCCTCAAATGTCAGGACGACAGACCCCCCCCCCCCCCAACTATGGGATGTGGACTCAATAGTCATCAGCTTCTTACTAACAATCTTGTGTTCCTCCTAGATCTGATCTCTTGGAGGAAATTAATATCAGTTAAAATAATCAGGAAAAATAAAAGAGGACAAAACTGTATACAGTATTATGTTCAGTATATCTGGGGACTCAAAAGGTGAGCAATTAAAAAGTAACAAGTTATAAAAGACGTGGACCCCATGAACATCATCAATTCAATCATGCAGTGGGAAAAGCCTGTAGATGGAAGATAGGAAAGTCTACATGATAGAAAACTATTCATTTTAGTAATGCCCCCTATGTCAAAGAATAAACTACTATTAATATTCCCCCTATGTCAGAATAAACTACTATAATACTGCCCCCATGGTACAAGAATATAACTAACTAGAATAATGCCCCTATGTACCAGGATAGAACTACTATAATACTGCCCCCTATGTACAAGAAATAACTACTATAATACTCCCCTATGTACAAGATATACTACTATAATACTGCCCCTATGTACAGGAATATAACTACTATAATACTGCCCCTATGTACAGGAATATACTACTATAATACTGCCCCCTATGACAAGAATATAACTACTATAAATGCCCCTATGTACAAGAATATAATACTATAATACTGCTCCTATGTACAGGAATATTAATACTATAATACTGCCCCTATGTACAAGAATTATAACTACTATAATACTGCCCCTATGTACAAGAATATAACTACTATAATACTGCCTCCTATGTACAGGAATATAACTACTATAATACTGCCCCCTATGTAAAGAATATAAATACTATAATACTTGCCCCTATGTACAAGCAATATAATACTATAATATGCCCCTATGTACAGAATATAACTACTATAATACTGCCCCCTATGTACAAGGAATATACTAATACTATAATACTGCCCCCTATGTACAGGAATAACTAGTATAATACTGCCCCCTATGTACAAGAATATAACTACTATAATACTGCCCCCAGTACAAGAATATAACTACTATATACTGCCCCTATGTACAGGGAATATAAAACTACTATAATACTGCCCCTATGTACAAGAATATATAACTACTATAATACTGCCCCCTATGTACAAGAATATAACTACTATAATACTGCCCACTATGTACAAAGAAATATAAACTACATAATATGCCCCCTAGTACAAGAATATAACATACTATAATACTGCCCCCTATGTACAAGAATATAATACTATAATACTGCCCTATGTACAGGAATATAACTACTATAATACTGTCCCCTATGTACAAGAATATAAACTAATATATTAAGCCTCCTAGTACAGGAATATAACTACTATAATACTGCCCCCTATTACAAGAATATAACTATATATTAATACTGCCCCTATGTACAGGATATAACTACTATAATACTTGCCCCTATGTACAAGAATATAAATACTATTAATACTGCCCCCTATGTACAAGGATATAACTACTATAAATTGCCCCTATGTACAAGAATATAACTACTATAATACTGCCCCTATGTACAGAATATAACTACTATAATACTGCCCCCATAGGTAACAGGAAATATAACCACTATAATACTGCCCCCTATGTACAAGAATATAACTACTATATACTGCCCCCTATGTGACAGGAATATAACTACTATAATACTGCCCCCATGTACAGGAATATAACTACTATAATACGTTCCCTATGTACAAGAATATAAACTATATATATGCCCCTATGTACAAGAAATAATAATAATACTGCCCCCTATGTACAAGAATATAACTACTATAATACTGCCCCTATGTACAAGAATATACTACATAATACTGCCCCTATGTACAGGAATAAATTACTATAATACTGCCCCATATGTACAAAGACTATAACTACTATAATACTGCCCCCTATGTACAAGAATATAATTACTATAATACTGCCCCCATGTACAAGACTATAAACTTATATATACTGCCCCTGTACAGGAATATAAACTCCTAAATACTGCCCCCTATGTACAAGAATATAAAACTATAATACTGCCCCTATGTACAAGAGATATAACTACTATAATACTGCCCCTATGTACAAGAATATAACTACTATAAACGCCCCTATGTAAGGGAATATAATACTAAACTGCCCCCTATGTACAAGAATATACTATAATACTGCCCCCTATGTACAAGAATATAACTACTATAATACTGCCCCCTATGTACAGGAATATAATTGCTATGAAGCTACATGGAAAGAATACAAAGCTGAGTTAGTAGATAAATTGTCTTTTCCCTTGAATTTCTCATTTTATACAATCACAGATGTAATAACAGTATAATTAGGGATAAATAACACTTAGTAGAATAATCTCGTGGCTCCGGCGCTGCCTCCTTGATTTATTACACCTATTACCTGATGACGATTCATTCCCTGATGAGGGATATTTTGGTTGTTGTAGTAATTGGTATAATCCCGGTTACGGCATCGGTTGCAGGTTCTTTGGTTGTGAACACTCTGTGTATATTATTATATTACGTATCTGATGACTTCTGTAGGTGCAGAGTCCTCCATCTTTGACTGATACCAATATTGATCTCCTTAAAGTGACAATCCCAACTTATGTCCTATTTCTCCTAGATCATCACTGCTGTAGGTCAATAATTATGCGCCATTACCATATCCTGCTTCCACATCGCAGTATGATCCCCATCACCGGTCATTAGAAGACAAGTCTGAGACTGATCCGTAGTCTCACACGCTTCATCTTACTCCACCATAGCTGGACTGACACAAATTGGGAACCATAATGGGCACCAAACACCTACCAGAAGACAAGTCATGCCTTATGGGATGTTCACAGATCTGAGACTGTTCACACAGAGTTTACACACTTTATACTACTCTACTCATGTTTGGACTGGCTAAAGCCTGGTACCATAATGGGCCCCATAACGATCCAGCAGAAGACAAACTGTGCTTGGGTGGCAACGTAAAGGGATGATACATTTGATTCAATTATAACAATAAAGATTAGGATGTAATACGTTGAGAATGAGGTCCTGTAGATGGAGGGTACACCTCTATGTTCTTTGGCAGGCGCAGATAAACCAAAGCTTGATTCTAGTTCCAAACTTATCAAAAAAAAAAAGTTGCCCTCATTGGCAAGGATACTCCCGGCCAGTCGACGGAAGTGATACAATGGAACTTCTCCAAAAGAACGCCCATTTGAGAAATCCACCACTTTGTCTAGACAAGGTTTCCTATATCTAATGCCCTATCGGTCATCTCATCGAATGGTGCCACAAGCTAGAACACCCTTTTATAGCAAGTTTGTATGGTAGGGTCAAAGAGGTAGAACCTCAAGGATTCCTGAAGGGAGGTCAACAACTTTATTATCCTAATATATGCAAATGAGATCCTATAGATGGAGGGTAGACCTCAATGTTCTTTTGGTAGACCAGAATAACCCAAGCCTGATACTTGTTCCAAACTTATCAAAAAAAGTTGTCCCTCCTTTTCAAGTGATACCCCCAACCATTCCGACAGTGATACAATGAAACTTCTCCAAAAGATATCCTCTTTGAGAAGTCCACGACTTTGTCTAGACAAGGGTTTCCTAATATCTACCACCTACCGGCCATCTTCACTGAGCAGACCACAACCTAGAAGACCCTTTTATAGCAATTTTGTATGGTAGGTTCAAAGAGCTTTTACTCTTTTCTGAATTTTAGTATCTCAAGGATTCCTAACCTGAAGGGAGATCACAAACTTTGTTACCCTTTATTATCCTGATACATTGCGAATGAGATCCTATAGATGGAGGGTAGACCTCAATGTTCTTTTGGTAGACCAGAATAACCCAAGCCTGACACTTTCCAAGTTCCAAACTTATCAAAAAAAGTTGTCCCTCCTTTTCAAGTGATACCCCCAACCATTCCGACAGTGATACAATGAAACTTCTCCAGAAGACCACCTCTTTGAGAAGTCTACCACTTTGTCGAGACAAGGATTTCCTAATATCTACCACCTACCGGCCATTTTTATTGACCAGTGCACAACCTAGAAGACCCTTTTATAGCAATTTTGTATGGTAGGGTCAAAGAGGTAGAACCTCAAGGATTCCTAACCTTAAGGGAAGTCAAACTTTTTTTTTATCCTTTTCTTTAAAAAGAACCAGTCCAAGCAGTAGAGGAGTTGAAGGAAGAATCTGCACTTGACAGGGGCTGGAGGACATGGTCATGGTGGGGTGGACCTAGTGAGGCCCTTGTACAGTATCCATGATTCCATAGGATAAGTTGTGGGTCATATGGTTCTTCTAAATCCTTGTAGCTGTGATGGATTTCATTGTTCTAGTCAAGTGAATATTTTTATGTGGTCTCAGGACTGTCCTGGCGTTTGATCAATGACTGAACCGATGTGCCGGATATTTTGTGTTGTGGATATTAGCACAAATTAATCTACAAATTAAGTCATACATGTCATGTGCAAATATCTATTTTTGTAAATTTTGGACAGATTTGTGACAGATTCCCATTCCAATCTCAGAATTTATTAACCTATGGCTATATGTGGCCTAGTGGGACATGATAAAACCATACGAAACGTTCTCTTGTCGATAAGATGCGGCGCCTCCACAGGGGAAATTGAGCATCTGCCTATTCAAATTGAAGGGGTGTCTGCGTAATGATGACCAGGAGAGGTCCAACAGAGCTACAGAGAGTAGTTTTGTTATACCTTCATATTTCACTGTCCTGCTGCTACTAACAACATACACAAGGATATGATTGCACATATCTCTTGGGACCTTGTCTGTGGAGAGCACAGAGCACAGTAGTGTGAGGACACTTGGAGGTACTACAACACTGGACTATCAATCCATATTTTACAGTCCTGCTGCTACTAACAGCATACACATCTCTACATGTATAATTACAAAGGTCTCCAGGCACAGACGTGATGTTCTTTGATGTTGCTCTCACATTGGTGAGCACCAGCATCTCCATTGCCTTAGTACAATCCCTCTTCTGGATGGTTGGAGGATACATTTGGCAGAGAAAGGATCTGCGGCGCCCCCTCTCCACTGATCTGGAAAATGTGTGAATCAGAAACTATTATGTGTATGAAGATTTCTGACTTCCTCTGATGCCTCCGCGTGATGTACAAGAGGAAAAAAATCCGAATACAAGCCGCAGTGAGGCCACAGACTCCGGAGGAGCAGGAATAGCCCGGAGCTGCGTGTGCGGCTGCACGGGAGCCGGTGACATTTAGCGAGGCTCTGGGGATGTGCTGAAGGATCCGGCTCATTATTAGTGTCACATCATTAGTAATCAGTGCGAGGCGGGGGAAGGCTGTTGGCTGAACCTAACAGGACGGTAACAGGCCCGGGCTGTACTGTATATACTAACCGGGTCATAGTCACAGCACCGATTCTTCTATCTATCTCATATCTATCACATTTATATGTATCAATCTCAGTAGCAACCAAGGAAAATCATAGGTGCTAACTCCTGCGATTGGGTTTTTGACGGTCCATGAGCAATAGTAAAAATCAAAAAAGTGGAAAAGCACACAAAAAATAAGATCCCACGCGGGAACTTTACTCACCCAAGTGCTATAAATAATGGAAAAAATGGCAGCACTCCAATGGGGTGGACTTTCCCAGGCCACGTTTCAGCGAGAGAAAGGCTTCAGATGGAAGCTGGAACGTGGCTTGGGAAAGTCCACAACATTTTTCACTAAGGAAATTGAAGTCTTGATATTTTTTTCGCTATATTTGGATGCGAGGCCATTGCCTGGAGTAGTTGTCTGGCATCGGGTCTCATATATGTTCCCTTTATGCAGTGTCGCTGTAGACTTTTTTGTGTCTTTCTATCTTACTCATATCTGACTCCTATCCAATTCTATCTATTGATGTGTTTGTCACATATGTTTCTTCTATCTCGCCAAAAACATGAACTATATTTACCCACGTGCTATCGATCAATCTATCTATCCATCTATATCTAATGGTTGCTCGGAGGACAGTGAGCCCTAAACTGAGCACAACAAAAGTGTCACCTCCCTCCTTGCCTCATGAATCCTAGGGCGATACGGGACAACCACGAGGACGGTCCCTTTCTAAGCCACAGTGCAGACAAGAAACATCTCTGTATACATAGATGGTGTATACAGAACAAAATAAGAGTCTAATAGGGATAGTCAATAGTACAATAGCCGATAAACCAGAATGAACAATAGAATAGCAATAGCACAGGCAATACACAAAGATGAGACATAGTAATATAACCAGCAGGGTGTGATGGGACTGGGCAGGTATATTAGGCAGGTCCTGGACATGTCTCCAGCAGATATCTATCTATCTATCTATCTCCTATCTATCTATCTCATATCTATCTATCTATCTCATGTCTATCTATCTATCTATCTATCTATCTCATATCTATCTATCTCATATCTATCACATGTCTATCTATCTATCACATATCTATCACATATCTATCACATATCTATCACATATACTAAATGTGTCTCTGTGTTATAGTGCCCACTGTAGTTCTGGAGGAGAAGAGTTCTACATCTCGACATACGGATGGAAACATCCTGACAAATGGGGCGGACACATACCGACACACGGATGGAAACATACCGGCATACGGATGGAAACATACCGGCATACGGATGGAAACATACCGGCATACGGATGGAAACATACCGGCATACGGATGGAAAGCATTCTTGCAGACCCTTTTTCTTCAGCAACGACCCCTCTAGGCAGTACATGATGATGTCCATAACCTAGAGGCAAAGGGGAAAGAGAACCATCAGTGAACACAGAGGCAAGTCCCCACACCCAGGACCTCACAGGGACTGCATTATTTATTATTAAAGGAAATTTACCATCACAATCTATCCTGATAAACCAGGGACATTACTCATAGATCCAGGCACCGGGACTGTGGGAATCTTCTTATGTTTGCTAAAATGATGTTAATGAGCCAGTATGGGGCTTGTGATTGTTACCAGAGCCCCTCTGTGCTGTAGCTTCACAGGTTGTCTCCCCCTCATCCCTTCCCCTCCCTCTTCCTGCCGTAATCTCACATAGTGGGAGGAAGAAGTGCTCCGGCACAATGTAACAGCCCGTGAAGCTCTGGCAATGCCCCCTAGTGCCCTTCTGGTTCATTAGCATCATTATAAAAGCTGATTTTAGAAGTCCCGGTGCCTGGATCTATGAGTAATGTCCCTGGTTTATCGTGACGGATTGTGATGGTAGATGGGTCTGATGAGCACATACAGGGAAGCTTTGAGTTTACTGAACATGCGCCCTGGCTCCAGAACGTGCGCCCTGGCTCCAGAACGTGCGCCCTGGCTCCAGAACGTGCGCCCTGGCTCCAGAACAAGCGCCCTGGCTCCAGAACAAGCGCCCTGGCTCCAGCACGTGCGCCCTGGCTCCAGCACGTGCGCCCTGGCTCCAGCACGTGCGCCCTGGCTCCAGCACGTGCGCCCTGGCTCCAGAACGTGCGCCCTGGCTCCAGCACGTGCGCCCTGGCTCCAGAACGTGCGCCCTGGCTCCAGCACATGTGCACTAAGGCCAGTTACGCATGGGAAAGTTTGATCTATCAAACTTGCAGCATGTGGCCCAAACAATGATCAACCGGTACTGACGGTTGCGTTCAGTTCCGGTTGCTCAGCGCTCGGGCTCTATGTTCCAATCAGCGCATGCTGCGAGTTTACTAGATTATACTCTCTTGTGTGTAACAAGCCTAAAGCTTCCATCCATTGCTTCATTTAAAAATAACCTCTACTGTATTGAGGCACATAATCAATTCCATCCTCACTCCACATAACCTGGCCTATAACTTATACCTCCACCAAGAGATCAACCACGTCCGACGGCATCTTCTCAATGAGTATTTCAATGACCCTCAGGATTTCTCCTTTTGCCCGGGCCAGAGCTGTAGTGTGTATATTCTGCTGAGACTGAGTATTGGCTGCCATGGCCGTGTGTCTGTGGACCTGCAAAAGGAAAATTTTAGAACAATGTTACTTCTCCATCCTAAACTGCTCATAGTGAGGTAGCGCAACAAGCAAATTCCATCTAAAGACCAAAAATCATCTTAAACTTCTCTGTTTGAGTGAGACAAACATGTTATTTTTAGCTCCTACCTTTCTGCTTCTGCAGCTTTCATCAGCAGGGAGAGAGTAAAGGGCTGCAGTTCCAATCTTTGTACTGAGGCTGCTGTAATCCCATGACTGTATGAACTAGCAAATCCCCTCTACAGCTTCAATGTCCCTGTCTGAGTAAGATTTCTAAGTTATTTTATCTCCCAATCTTCTCTGCTATATCAGCAGGGGGAAAGTAAAGGGCCACAGTCCTTGAATTAGTCTAAATCAAACTCCAATTCGACACTTAGTCCTATCCCCATGAGTGGGTATTGAGTTTGTAAGGAAAACCCCTAAATATCAACCATAAGGGATTACTACATGAAAGGGATTGAGTTAAGGTTCCAGAGTGACCTAATAGATTTAAGCAACATTTTGGGTCATCTTACTCTATGGGTATATGTGTCAGGGTAATAATAATGCAGCATTTAGTACGTAAAGAGTTAATTACGAGATTACGTGGAACGCACAGAAAATGTACGGGGAGGAGAGCGGCTTGTCATCCACAGCAATTACTGCACAGGAAGGCATTAGAGAGGAAGCAGGTTATGCAATGCTAGCATAGTCCTATATGGAGCTACCATATTTATGGATGATCTCTAGGATTTATGGCCGTGCAACGTGTATTCAAGCCATTAAACAGTCACATTAATCAGGACATCGCAGACGGGAGGATCAGGGTCACGGGCCACTCATGTAAGCAACAATGGCACGTTACCAGTGGTTTACTGGAATGGGGATGTGTCTGGATAATGGACTCCTGTACATTGTCTAACATCTTATCTCTATCACTGGTGGAACAAAATGCTGAAATGTTTGCCCAATGGGCACTGGTAAAAATGGAGACTAATAGCAGAAGGGAAAAAACAGGAAACCGAAGGGAAAGGGGAAAAATGGAGCAGAGAAGGAGATAAAAGAAGGGAGAGAAGGAAAAGAAGCAGAAGAAAGAGACACAAGGCAAGGAATCGGGATGTGGGAAGAAGAGAGGGGAGAAGAAAGAGTACAAGGGAGGAGAGAAAGAAGAGGGAGAGAGGAGCAAGGAGAGGCACAGAAAAAGGAGGAATGGGAAGAAGGGATGGGGAAAAAGAGTAGTGAAAGAGACGGAGGAACATAAAAAGGAAGGAGAGAGGGAGAGAAGGGGGGAAAGAAGGGAATGTGGGCAATAAAGATAGTAAAGACGGAGAAGAAGAAAAAAATGAGTGGGAAGGGGAAGTAAAAACACAGGGAGCCAAAATATGGGGAAAGCAGAAGGTGAAAGAGGAAAGAAGGGAAAAGTAGGTGAATACAGGGAGAAAGGAGGGTAATGGGGGAAAAACAAGAAGAAACAAGAGGGGATAAGTAGAAGGATGCAGGGAGAAAGAAGGAGAAAGACAGAGAAGAAGACGGTACAAGTAGGAGGAAACAGGGAAAAGGGATAAGAAAGGAGAAAGAGGAAACCAGAAGGAAAAAGTAGGAGGATGGAGGGAGAAGGGAGGAGGAAGGGGAAGGAGAAAGAGGAAACAAGAAGGGAAAAGTATGAGGCTGCATGGAGAAGGGAGGATAAAGACAGGAAAGAAGAAGGGACAAAAGTAGGAGGATACAGGGAGAAGGGATGAGAAAGGAGAAAGAGGAAACAGGTAGGAAAGAATAGGAGGATGAAGGGAGAAGGGAGGAGGAAAGAGAAAGAGGAAACCAGAAGGAAAATGAAGGAGGATACAGGAAGAAGGGAGGAGGAAGGAGAAAGACAGGAAACAAGAAGGAAATAGTAGGTTTATACTGGGAAAGAAGTGGAAAGGGGAAGACACTACACAGGAAAAGAGGAGAAGTGGAAGATGGAGGAAGAGAAAAAAGGGAAGGCGGAACACAGGAAGAGAAGAGGAAGAGAGGAAGAAAGGAGAAGGGGAGAGCTGAAGGGAAGAACATGGGGGAAGGCAGATTATATGATAAAGATTGTAGAGAAGAAAGGAATAAGAAGAGAGAAATAATAGGCCAGAAGAAGAAGGAGGGAAAACAGTAGGAAGACGAATGGAGAAGAAAGGAAGAGAGGGAAATAGGGAGGACAATGAAGAAAGAAAGAAGAAACAGGGAGTGTAATAAGGATGAAGAATAGAGAGAGAAATAGTAGGGACATGGGAGAGAGAGAAAGCTGTACGGGGTAAGGAGAAAATATAAACATGAGAAAAGGAAATATAAGCGGCAGAAAATGATGACAAGGAATGAAAGAGAAGAAAAAATGGAAAACTGCAATGGAGCGGACAATTTCCAGAAGTACTAGAATCCATGGCTGACGCCTTGTGGGATGCATTTTTAATGTCCCACACGTTACCTATTGTAGGTGTATGTTAAATAAGAAACAAAAAATAAGGCCATTTAGCTTTGCAGCAGCAAGTAAAGCGAGACCAGCAATGCCACTACCACATGTAGCCACTAGGGGTGTGTGATGCTCCTGGCCCCAGGATAATTAGCCCTGTATAATACAGCACGGTGAGATCTTTCCTTACACATTGCAGAGGCCATCGACTTATTGGCCGTCTCTCTGAATGATAGGGCGATCAATTGGGGTTAATTTCAATTTTGTCATAAAGAACAGTAAACTGGACTAAAGCTCCTGAACGCTCTCATGAGGATGAGAAAACCTTCAATAATTACGTCTGCTCTCTCTAACTGCCTGAGATGAGCGGCAGCCAGAACATCCGAGTCACCTCCACCAGAAGATCTCCGGGTTCATTAATGTTCTGAAACTCCGCAGTACAAGACTCACTCACTATTCTGCTGCTGGTGCAGTCACTGTGTACATACATGACATTACTTATCCTGTACTGATCCTGAGTTACATCCTGTATTATACTCCAGAGCTGCACTCACTATTCTGCTGCTGGTGCAGTCACTGTGTACATACATGACATTACTTATCCTGTACTGATCCTGAGTTACATCCTGTATTATACTCCGGAGCTGCACTCACTATTCTGCTGCTGGTGCAGTCACTGTGTATATACATGACATTACTTATCCTGTATTATACTCCGGAGCTGCCCCCAGATCCTGTGTAGGTTTTCCCTGCTGTTTGTTATTTGCCCTGGAAGTTGGAGCTTGCAATGAGGTGATGCCTCCGGGGGGGCGGCCTTGTAACAAATGAGAGACAGATATTGAGTGACAGGCGGTGCCCGGAGTGTCACTGGTAGATGTGCTGTAGCCCCGCGCCTCAAGGTCACTTTGAGACGTCATTGGGAGCCCAGGCTGAATAATGACATTAGCCCTGCATGGCTGGAGGGAAGCACAATCCACAGATACGGCGCAGAGATTCTCACTAATGTGTTTTATTACTTTTATCTGTTTCTGGGAAAGCTGGGTCCCAGACGGTATGATCTCCACAGCGGATCCTCATAGGGTTATCATCTAATGAATGCAACAAGAAAATTGCAATACTATAAAATTGATTGGCCAATGTGTCCTCACACTGCTGTGCTCTGTGCTCTCTGCAGCCAGTGTTTTGTATTGTCCCTGGAGAGATGTGTAATCATACATGTGTGTGTGTGAGAGTAGCAGCAGGACTGTAATATAAGGATTTATATTCCAGGATTGTAGTTTCTATAAGTGCACCAGTGGTCGTGTTCTCACACTGCTGTTCTCTCTGTAACCAGTGTTAGGTATTGTCCCGGGATATCTATGTATTTATTCCACCGTGTGTGTAGCAGCAGGACTGTGATATTTGGACTCATATTCTAGGATTTTAGTTTCTACAAGTGCATCGGGGGTGGGTCCTCACACTGCTGTGCTCTTACCTCCCTGCAGCCAGTGTTAAGTATTGTCCCTGAAAAGATTGGCCATTGGTCAACAACAGGGTTTAATACAGTTTTCAATGCCTTAAAGGGGATGTCCGGTCTACTAAGACCATCAGTATGAGATCTAAGACCAGAACCGCACTCTGATCATCTGTAACCTGTACAGTGGTTGCATCGGGAAGCAGAGAGCGCCATCCCTGTACAGTGGTGGTGCCAGAGAACTGCAGCTCTGCTCTAGTCACTTGATTGGAAGCTGTAATTCCCTACTATGGCCACTATACTTCCTGTTCTGTCGCCTTTAATGTGGATCGTCACTTCTGCTGCCGTGTAACGATAACTAAGGAACATCTTTGCATTACCATTTCCTCTGTTATAACTGTGGGGGGCGCTGTGCAGCTTTGCCTTTAACCAACTGTAGCGACAAATCTGTATACGTAAAAATCAATAGAAGCCGGCACGACTTCAAAGCAGCGCTGTCTGCACAATATGTTTTAGTGGACGACCCCTTTAAGAGTCCCTTTCTTTGTTCTCTGTAGTTATTGCATTTTATCCATGAATCAGAAGGCTCAGGATGAGCAGTGACACATTCTACAACCTAGTACGATAGATCCATCCTGTACTGACTGTAAAAGGACAAGTGACAAACTCCCCTCTTCTACACCTGCAAATGGTTTTACGCCACTATAAATTCTTGCAGGCATCAGGGGGCGCTATGCAGATATAGCACCGCTGAGAATATCACTTGGAGTTTTACATAGGAATATAGGTAAAGCGAAAGAGCTAAGTGAGCTCTGCTACATCTGTGCGTGGCCCAAAGTGCACTGATAAGGAAGATGTAGCAGAGGGGAGTTTGTCATCTAGCTTAACAATTGTGATATACTGCTCATACACACTGAGCTCTGCTACATCTAAGTGCTCTGTTATGCAGGATGTAGCAGGGTGGAGTGTGTCATCTAGCTTAGTAATTGTGATATACCACTTGTACACACTTAGCTCTGCTACATCTTATACTGGTCATGTCACACAGGGCAGGGCTAGATATCCCTGGTCTTGCACACAGTGCAGGACTCGTCTATCCCTGGTCATGTCAAAAAGGTGCAGGGCTAGTTATATCCAGGGTCATGTCACAAGGTGCAGGCTCGTTATATCCCGGGTAGTTGCACACAGGTGCAGGGGCTCGTTAATCCTGGTCATGTCACAAGGTGCAGGGCTCGTTATATCCCTGCGTCAGTCACACAGGTGCAGGGTGTTATATCCTGGCATGGTCACACAGGTGCAGGGCTCGTTAATTCCCTGGTTCATGTGAGTTCACACAGTGCACGGCTCGTTATACCCTGTAATGTGATTGTCACACAGGTGCAGCTAGTTATATCCCCTGGTTCAGGTGATGTCACACAGGTGACGGATCGGTATATCCCGGTCACGAGGATTGTAACACAGGTGCAGGGCTCGTTATATCCCTGAGTAATGTTGATGTTCACACGGTGCAGGATCATTATATAACTAGTATGGGATGTCAAAACAGTGACACGAATCGTTATATCCTGTGGTCATGTCACACAGGTGCAGGGCTCGTTATCCATGGTCATGTCACACCAGGTGAAGGGCTCTTATATACCTGGTCATGTCACACAGGTGCAGGGCTTGTTATATCCGGTCATGTGATGGCACACAGGTGCAGGCTCGGTGATATTCCTGGTAATGGTGATGCACACGGTGCACGGCTCGTTATTATCCCGGTCATGTGATATACACGGTGCACGGCTGTTATATCCTGTTCCTGTGATTGTCAACAGGGCAAGGTTATTATATCACGAGTAGTGTGTCACACAGGTGCACGGCTCGTTATCTCCCTGGTCATTGATGTCACACAGGGGCCGGGCTCGTTAATCCCTGGTCACGAGAGTAATCACAGGTGCAGGGTCGTTATATCCCTGGTCATGTGATGTCACAAAGGTGCAGGGCCTAATATATCCCTAGAGTGAGTAACACAGGTGCAACGGCTCGTTATTATCCTGGTATGTGATGTCAGACAGGTGCACGGCTCATTATATCCCTGCGTCACGAGATGTCACACAGGTGTGCACGGCTCGTTATTTCCTGGTAATATGATGTCACACCGGTGCACGGCTCGTTATTATCCCCTGGTCATGTGATGTCATAAAGGTGCCGGCTCATTATATCCCTGTCACGACGATGTCACCACAGGTGCAGGCTCGTTAGATCCCTGTCAATGATGGTCTTCAGTGCACGTCCTTATGTTATATCCTGGTCAGTGATTTTGTCACACAGGTGCAGCTCGGTATATTCCTGGTCATA
This sequence comes from Engystomops pustulosus, assembly GCA_019512145.1. Classification (NCBI taxonomy): domain Eukaryota; kingdom Metazoa; phylum Chordata; class Amphibia; order Anura; family Leptodactylidae; genus Engystomops; species Engystomops pustulosus. Next base: position 457,526 of record CM033643.1, on the reverse strand, counting down.
TGATGTCACACAGGTGCACGGCTAGTATTCCCTAGTTATGTGATGTCACACAGGTGCACGGCTGTTAACCCTGGTAATGTGATTGTCACACAAGGTCAGCGTCAGCAGGAAAATGGGAAGTCCCCAAACTCAGAGCGCGGAACAGAGCCGCTATAATATTACATCCAGAGCAAGAGGATACATGACTAACACCTCCACACCAGGAAGGACAGAGTGGGATCACAGCCCCCGCCCCCGCTCTGTATAGCCGGTGTGAGAGGTAGTAACAGCCCCGCCCCATGCATGTTGTAATCCTGTGTGAGAGGTAGTCACAGCCCGCCCCTGCCTGTATTCCTGGTGAGGGTAGTCACAGCCCCGCCCCCTGCCTGTATATCCTGTTGTAAGAGTGGGTCACAGCCACCGCCCACTGCATGTATATCCGGTGTGAGAGATTAGTAACAGCCCCGCCCCCTCCTGATATCCTGTGTGAGAGTGTCGTACAGCCCCGCCCCTGCCTGTATATCCTGTGTGAGAAGGTAGTCACAGCCCCGCCCGCCCCCTGCCTCGTATTCCAGTGTGAGAAGGTAGTATGATTCAGTCCCCGCCCCTGCCTGTATACTCCGTGTGTGAGAGGTAGTCACAGCCCGCCCCTGCCTGTATTCCTGTGTGAGAGAGTACAGCCCAGCACCTGCCTGGATATCATGTGTGGAGAGGTTAGTCACGCCCCGCCGCCTGCTTAACTGTGTGAGAGGTAAGATCACAGCCCGCCCCTGCCTGTATATTCTGTGTGAGAGTAGTCAAGCCCCGGACCCCCCGCTGTTCTATCCTGGTGTGAGAGGTAGTCACAGCCCCGCCCCTGCTTTTGTATTATCCTGGTTGAGAGTGGGTCACAGCCCCGCCCCCTGCCTGTATTCCGTGTGAGAGGGTGGTAGTCAAAGCCCGCCCCCTGCCTGTATATCCAGGTGGGAGGGTAGTCACAGCCCGCCCCCTGCTGTATATACTGGTGTGAGAGTAGTCACAGCCCCGCCCATGCCTGATATCCTGTTGTAAGAGGGTAGTCACAGCCCCGCCCCTGCCTGATATCTGGTAAGAGGTAGTCCACAGCCAGCACCCACGTCAGGTATATAATGTGTGAGAGGTGGTCAGCCCCGGCCCCTGCCTGTATATCCTGTGTGAGAGGTAGTCAAGCCCCCCCCCGCCTGATATCGTGGAGAGGTAGTCACAGCCCGCCCCCTGCCTGTATACATCATGTGTGAGCGGTGGTCAAAGCCCCGCCCCCTGCCTGTATATTCTGGTGAGAGGTCGTCACGCCCCGCCCCCCGCCTTACATCCCTGTGTAGAGGTAGTCACAGCCCCGCACCCTGCTGTACATCTGTGTGGGAGGCAGTCACAGCCCTCCCGCCCCCTGGCCGTATATCTGTGTGAGAGGCAGCCACAGCCCCGCCCCCTGACTGTATATCATGTGGGAGAGGAAGTCAAGCCCCGCCCCCTGCTGTATATCCTGTCGTTGAGAGGAAGTCACAGCTCCCCGCCCCTGCCTGTATATCCTGTGTGTGAGGTGAGGTAGTCACAGCCCCGCCCCCTCCTGCCTGTATATACTGTTGTGAGATGTAGTCACAGCCCGCCCCGCTGTATATCCTCTGTGGAGAGGTAGTTCACAGCCCCGCCCCCGCCTTGTCATCATGTGTGAGAGGTAGTCACAGCCCGCCCCTGCTGTATATACTGTGATGAGAGGTGGCCACAGCCCCGCCCCCTGAATGTATTATGCTGTGTGTGCGGCAGTCCACAGCCCGGCCCCTGCCTATATATCCTGTGTGAGGGAGTTCACAGCACCTCCCCTGCCTGTTATATCATGTGTGAGAGGTTGGTCAGCCCCGCCCTGGCCTTATATCCTGTGTGAGAGGTAGTCACAGCCCCTACCCCCCTGCTGTAATCATGTGTGAGAGGTGGTCCCAGCCCCTCCCCTGCCTGTAATACTGTGTGAGAGGTAGTCACAGCCCCGCCCCCCTGCCTGTATATCCGTGTGTGAGAGTAGTCACCAGCCCCCACCCTTGGATATCCTGTGTGAGAGGTAGTCCAGCCCGCCCTGCTGTATTTTCCTGTGTGAGCGGTGGTCACAGCCCCGACCCCGCCTGATATCTGTGTTGAGGTTAGGTAACAGCACGGCCCCCTGCCTGTATATCTGTGAGAGGTAGTCACAGCCCCGCCCTGCCTGTATTTAGCCTGTGTGAGAGGTGGTCACAGAACCCGGCCCCCTGCCTGTATATCATGGTGAGAGGAGTTCACAATGCCCCGCCGCCTGCCGTATATCTGTGTGAGAGGTGGGTCACAGGCCCCGCCCCTGCTGTATATCTGGGTGAGAGGTTAGTCACAGCCCCGCCCCCTGCATGTATATTCCGTGTGAGAGGTAGTCACAGCCCGCCCCGCCTGTATATACTGTGGGAGACGGTAGTCACCGCCACCGCACCCCTGCCTGTATATCCTGTGTGGAGGTAGTAACCAGCAACGCCCTGCTCTGTAATCCTGTGTGAGAGTAGTAACAGGCCGCCCCCGCTGTATATCATGTTGTGAGGAGTAGTCACAAGCACCGACCTTGCCTGATATACTGTGTGAGAGGCAGTCACAGCCCCCCCCCTGCCTGTATATCCTGTGTGAGAGGTTAGTCACAGCCCCGCCCCTGCATGTTATCTGTGTGAGAGGTAGTCACAGCCCCGCCCCCTGCCCTGATATCCTGGTGAGGGTAAGGCACAGCCCCGCCCCTGCACTGTATATCCTGTGTGAGAGGTAGTCACAGACCCGCCCGACTGCCTGTAATTCCGTGTGACGGTCTCACAGCCCGCCGCTGCCTGTACTATCTTGTGTGAGAGGTAGTAACAGCCCCCCCCAATGTCGTATATCCGGTGTGAGAGGGTAGTCAAGCCCCGCCCCCTGCTTATATCCTTGTGTGAGAGGGAGTCAACAGCAAGCCCCATTGCCTGTAAATCCTGTGGAAGGTGGTCACAGCCCCGCCCTTGCCTTGTATATCCTGTGTGAGAGGTAGAACAGCCCGCCCCTGCCTTTATATCCTGTGTAGAGGTAGTCACAGCCCAGCCCCCGACTTTATATAATGTGTGAAGGAAGTAACAGCCCCGCCCCCTGCTCTGTATTATCCTGTGTGAGATGTAGTCACAGCCACGGCCCCCCTGCACTTAATCATCTGTGTGAGAGGCGTTGGTAGTCACAGCCCAGACCACTGCATGTATATACGTGTGAGAGGTAGTCACCGCCCCCGCCCCCCTGCTGATATCGTGTGGGAGAAGGTATCACAGCCCCCGCCCCTGGGGTAAACCCTCCAATTGTACTTAATAAAGTTGTGGAGGACTGATGCTGTGGGGTTGCAAGCCAGGAGCAGATGGCGCCCCCCGCAGGAGATCCCACAGGCGCAGGAGGATCATTAGGGACAAAAGCCTGCAGGATAAATATCAGGGAAATAAGAAAGAAAACAAAACCTGGCGGGAGGAGTCACAACCGGACTTTATACACACACTGATAATAACAGGACGTATAGGGGAACACATACACAGGATGTATAGGGAACACACACACACAATAATACACAGGACGTATAGGGGGACACACATAACACCAAATACACAGGATGTATAGGGGACACCATACAATAATTACACAGGACGTATAGGGGACACACATCCACATATACACAGGCGTATAGGGGGAACACACACACTAATTACACAGGACGTTAGGGGGAAAATACCACATAATACAAGGACGTATAGGGGGACACATACACATAATCACAGGACGTATAGGGGGACACATACAAAAATACACAGGACGTATAGGGGGGACACAAGACACATTAATCCACAGGACGATAGGGGGACACTACACATTAATACACAGGCGTTTATAGGGCGGACACATACACATAAACACAGGACGTTATAGGGGGCACATAAACATAATACACAGGACGATAGGGGGACACATACAATAATACACAGGACGTATAGGGGGACAACATACCAAATAATAACAGGAAGGTATAGGGGGGACACAACACATAAACACAGGACGTATAGGGGGACACACATACACATAATACACAGGACGATATAGGGGGACACAAATACACATACATACAAGGACGTATAGGGGGACACATACACATTTAATACACAGGACGTATAGGGGGGCACATACACATATACACCAGGCGTTTTTAGGGGGACACCATACCACATAATAAACAGGGACGTATAGGGAGGACACAATACACCATAATACACGGACGTATAGGGGGACACACATACACATAATAACAGGGAGTATAGGGGGGCACATACACAAATACACAGGAACGTATAGGGGGACACCATACACATAATACACAGCGTATAGGGGGACACCCATACACTTAATTACACAAGGACCGTATAGGGGACACACATAACAACATAATACCACGGACGTATAGGGGGACACACATACAACATAATACACAGGACGTATAGGGGGACACATACACATAATACACAGGACGTATAGGGGGACACATACACATAATACACAGGACGTATAGGGGGACACATACACATAATACACAGGACGTATAGGGGGACACAAACATAACACACAGGACGTATAGGGGGGGACACATACCAAATACCAGGACGTAGTATAGGGGGACACATACACATCAATACACAGGACCGAATAGGGGGCGGACACATAATACACAGGGACGTATAGGGGACACACATTACACATAATACAAAGGACGCGTATAGGGGGGACACATACACATAATACACGGCGTATTAGGGGGACAATTACAAATAATACACAGGACGTATAGGGGACACTACACAAATTATCACAGGATTGATAGGGGGACACAACAACATAATACCACAGGACGTATAGGGGGACACACATACACATAATTACACGGATGTATAGGGGGACACATACACATAATACACACAGGACGTATATAGGGGCGACAAATACACATAATACAACAGGACCGTATAGGGGAGACACTTACACAAATAACACAGGACGTATAGGGGGACACATACAACATTATACACAGACGTTATAGGGGGGAACCCCTACACATAATACACAAGGACGTATAGGGGGGCACACATTAAATACTTACACAGGACGTATAGGAGGACATTACACAAAATACATAGGTGATGTATAGGGGGACACACATACACATAATACACAGGAAGTAGTAGGGGGACCACATACACATAATACACAGGGACGTATAGGGGGGACACATACCCAAATACACAGGGAGTTAATAGGGGGGGCAACATACACATAATACACAGGATGGATATGGGGGGACACATTACACCATAATACACAGACGTATAGGGGACACATAACTAATACACAGGACGTATAGGGGACAATACAACATAATACAAGGGACGTTAGGGGGGGCACATACACATAATACACAGGATGTATAGGGGGGACACATACACAAATACAGGACGTTAGGGACAACATACACATAATACACAGGAGTAAGGGGGGACACATTACACATAATACACAGGACGATGGGGGGGCACACATACACATAAGACACAGGACGTATAGGGGGGCACATTTAAACCATAATACACAGGAGTATAGGGGGGACACATACACTAATTACACAGGACGTTATTATAGGGGGACACATACACATAATACACAGGACGTATAGGGGGACACACAACACATAAAACAGGATGTAAGGGGACAATACACATAATACACAGGACGTTATAGGGGGACACACATTACACATAATACACAGGACGTATAGGGGGGACAATACCCATAATACAAGGACGTATAGGGGACACACATACACATAATACACAGGACGTATAGGGGGACACTACCACTATACACAGGGACGTATAGGGGGACACACCTACACATAATACACAGACGTATAGGGGGACCACACAATAAAACATAATACACAGGACGAGAGGGGGACACATAAACATAACACACAGGCCGTGATATAGGGGGACACACAACACTAAACACACAGGACGATAGGGGGACAAATACACATTAAAATACACAGGCACGTAAGGGGGACAACATACACATAATACACAAGACGTCTATAGGGGGACACACATACACCATAATACACAGGACGTATGGGGGGACCACATACACAAAATACATAGGATGTATAAGGGGAGGCCACACATACACTAATACACAGGACGTATAGGGGGGACACATAAACATAACACACAGGGACGTATAGGGGGACCACAAAAATAACACCCACCAGGACGTATAGGGGACACATTCCACATAATACACGGACGTATAGGGGGACACATACACATAATACACAGGACGTATAGGGGGGACACATACACATAATACACAGGACGTATAGGGGGCACATACACATAATACACAGGACGTATAGGGGGACGGGGACAACTTACACATAATACACAGGACGTTATAGGGGGGCACATACACATAATACACAGGACGTTATCGGGGGGCAACCATACAATAATACACAGGACGTAAGGGGAGGGCACACATTACACATAATACACAGGAGTTTATAGGGGACACTACACTCAAATACAAGGAGTATAGGGGACACACTACACATAACACACAGGACGTATAGGGGGGACACATACACAAAATACATAGGATGTATAGGGGGGGAACATACACAGAAACACAGGACATAGGGGGGACATACAATAATACACAGACCGTATAGGGGGACACACATACACTATACACAGGACGTATCGGGGACAATACACATAATCACAGACGTATCGGGGGACACTTACACATAATACAAGGACGTATTAGGGGGACACACATACAAATAATACACAGGACGATAGGGGGACAATACCATAATAACAGGACGATAGGGGACCACACATACACATATACACAGGGACGTATCGGGGGACACATTACAATAATAACAGGACGATAGGGGGGACACATACACATATACAAGGACGTATAGGGGGACCACATACCATAATACACAGGGGACGTATAGGGGGACAATCACATAATACACAGGACGTATAGGGGGGACACACAACACAGGGACGTATAGGGGAACCCCTACACATAATCACACAGGACGTATAGGGGGACACATACACATAATTACACAGGATGTATGCGGGATTGTATGTGTATAGGGTTGTATATGGAGTAGAGGTATATATGACGGCGGGATGTAATATATAGGATTGTATAAGAGGTATATGCGGTAGCGGGATGTATATATAGGATTGATATATATGTCCCGGGCTCTCTCACCTTCCTCTCCGCTTCCATGGCCCCTCTGTCTGGTCTTCGCGCCTGCGCACTGATTCTCTCTCCGCTCAGTGCCGCAATCCGCCCGTTACATGGACGCGGCCGGGGGCTGGCCGGGAAATGCGGTGGCCAGCGCAGCGGCAACCGCGGAATGAGCGGAACTGCAGCCATCTCTCTGACAGCAGGAGAGGAAACAGCGACACTGCCGGAACATCAGCGGGAAGTACAGCCACACCGCGGCAAGAACAGAAGGGAACAGCGACACCCGCAGGAGATAGGGGAAAAACTACAGCCCACCACGGCCTCTGACGGAGAGGAAAGCCGACCACCTGCGAGATCAGGGGAAAAATACAGCCCACACCCCACAGCCGACAGGAGAGGATCAGCGACACCGCCGGATATCAGGGGCAATACAGCCACACCGCCCATGACAGGAGAGGGGGGACAGCGACAATGCGGAGATAGGGGAAATAAATGGAAATACAGCCACACCCCGCGGCCTGACAGGAGAGGAACAGCGACACCTGCCGGAGATAAGGGGAAACTACATCCAACCACGGCCCTACAGGAGAGGGACAGCGACACCGCGGGATCACGGGGGAAATACACAAACCACACCACGGCAGACAGAGCCAGGACACGCGACACCTGCCGAGATAGTGGAAATACCACAGAACCACACCGCGGCCTGACAGGAGAGGACAAGCGAACCTGCGGAGATCAGTAGAAACTACAGCCACACCGTAACCGGCCTGACAGAAGGGACAGCGACACCTGGCGAGAAGGGAAGACATACAGCACACAACCCGCCTGACAGGAAGGAAACAGCGACACCTGCCGGAGATCATGGAAATACAGCCACACCCACGGCCTGACAGGAGAGGGACAGCGACAACCTGCCGGAGATCATGGAGAACTACATCCAACACCGCGGCCTGACGGAGAGAGGTAACAGATCGACACCTAGCCCGAGATCAGGGGAAATAACACCACAACCACAACCTGACAGGAGAGGGGACAACGACACTGCCGAGATCAGGGGAAACTACAGCCCACACGCAGTCCTGACAGGAGAGGGAAAGCGACACCTGCGAGAGATCAAGGGAAACTACAGCCACACCACTGCCTGAAGGCAGAGGGACACAAGCGACACCTGCCGGAGATCAGGAGAAATGCAACAATAAGCCCACCCAACAACGCCTGACGGAAGAGGACGCGACAACCTGACCGGAAATCAAGGGAGAAGTACAGCCAACCGCGACGCCGACAGGAGAGGAGACAAAGCGACACATGCCGGAGAATCAGGGAAATACAGCCACCACGCGACCTACAGGAGTGAACAGCGACAACCTGCCGGGATCAGGAAACTACAGCCACCAAGACCGCGCCTGACGGAGAGGAACAGCGACAACACTGCGGAGATCGAGAGAATACAGCCACACCGCGACCTTGACAGAGAGAGGACAGACGCGACACTGCCGGAGATCAGGAGAAATACAGTCCACACCGACGCCCCTGACAGGAGAGGGACAAGCGACATGCCGGGATCATGGAAACTACATAGAGCCACACGCGAGCCTGACAGGAGAGGAAGACGACACCTGCGGAGATCAGGGAACTTGACAGACCCACACCACGGCCTGCAGGAGAGGGACAAAAAGCGGACACCTGCCGGAGGAGACAGGGAAACAAACTACAGCCACACCACACGCTGGCTTACAGGATAGTGACAGCGACACCCCTGCCGGAGATACAGGGGAAGACCGCACACCAATGCGGCATGACAGGAGAGGGACAGCGACACCTGCGGAACAGGAGAAACTACAGCCACCCGCGGCTGAACAGGAGGGACAGCGACACCTGACCGGTAATCAGGGAGGGGGAAAACAGCCACACCGCGGCCCTGACAGGAGAGGAACAGCGGAACACCTGTCCGGAGATCAGGGAGGTAAACCCCACCGCTGCCCTGCAGGAGAGGAACACGCCAAACCTGCCGGAGTCAGGGGAAAACAAGGCCACACCGCGGCCTGCTGACAGGAGCGGACAAGCGGACACCTTGCCGGAGATCAGGGGAAATACAGCCACCACCCGCGGCCTGACAGGAGAGGACCAGCGACACCTGCCGGAGATCAGGGAATACCGCCAACCACCGACGGCCTGACAGGAGAGACAGCGACACTCCGAAGATCAAGGGAGAAGATACAGCCACACGCCGGCGGACAGGAGAGGGACAGCGACACCCTGGGAGATCGGGAAAGTACCGCCCCCCATCGCGCCGACAGGAGAGGATACAGCGACACCTGCCGGAGATCAGGGAAAATACAGCCACGACCGCGGCCCTGACAGTAGAGGGACACGTACACATGCCCGGAGTATCAGGGGAATACAGCCACACAACGGCCTCGGGAGGACAGCTCGACACTGCGGCGATCAGGGAAACTAACAAGCCACACCGGCCTACGGAGAGGGACGCGACCCCAACCCTGCCGTAGATTCAGGGGAAATACAGCCACAACCCGCCCTGACAGGAGAGGTAACGGACCACCTGCCAGATAGGAAGGAAACTACAGCCACACCAAACGCCCCTGACAGGAAGGCTACAGCGACCCTGCCGGGAGGATCAGGAAATACAGCCCACAACCACGGATCCTGACAGGAGAGGGAAACAGCGGACACCTTCCGGAGATCATGAGGGAAATACAGCCACACCACGGCCTGACAGGATAGAAGCACAGCGACACCTGACCGCCGGAAATCAGGGGAAATACAGCCACACGCGCATCGACAGAGAGGAACAGCGACACCTGCCGAGATCATGGGGAAATACAGCCCACACACCGGCCTAGACAGGAGGAGAGGACAGCGACACCTGCCGGAGATCAGGTGGAACTACCTCAACAGCCACCCAACGCTGACATGAGGAGGACACGACACCTGCCGGAGATTCAGGCAGAAATTATCAGCCACACCGCGTCCTGACAGAGAGGAAACAGCGGGACACCATGCCGGAGTCAGGGGAAATACACCACGAACGCACCTGACAGGAGAGGACAGACGAGACACCTCCGGAATTCAGGTGAAACACGCCCTACAGCCACAGCCGGCCCTACAGAGACAGGACAGCGAACCTGCTGAGATCAGTGGGAAACACAGCCACACCGCGCGTCCGACAGGAGGGACAAGCGACAACCTGCAGGAGATCGAGAGAAACTCTACGCCACACCCACCTCCTGACAGAGAGCGGACAGGACACCGTGCCGGAGATCAGGAGAAATACATCACCACCCGCGCACTGACAGGAGAGGAACAGCGACACCTTCAGGAGATCAGGGGAAACTACAGCCACACCATCGCGCTGACGGGAGGGACAGCGACACCTGCCGAATCGGGAAAACTACACCACACCGACGGCCTGACAGGAGAGGAACGCGACACCTGCGCGAAATCAGGGGAAATACAGCCACACACCGGCCTGACAGTAAGGAAGCGACACCTGCCGGAGATCAGCGGGAAAACATCAGCCACCCGCAGGCATCCTGACAGGAGGGGAAGCGGACACCTGTCGCAGAGATCAGGGAAAGCTACACAGCCAAACGACACTGCCTGACAGGGAGAGGCACACGACACCTGCCGGAATCATGGGAAACTACAGCACACCACGGCCGACAGGAGAGGGCACCGCGGGATCAGGAAATACATGCACCCGGCGACAGATAGACACAGCCTCGTAGGGAAATACAGCCACAAACGCGGCTCTGACAGGAGAGAGGGAAACAGGACACCTGTCCAGAGATATCATGGGCAGTACAGACCACCGCGGCCTGACAGGAGAGGAACAGTGACACCTGCCTGATTCAGGGAACTACAAGCCACACCGCGACTCCGCCTGACAGGAGAGGCAACAGCGACACCTTGACGGAGATCAGGGAATCTAGCACACCGCGGCCGTGACAGGAGAGGAACAAGCGAACCTGCCAGAGCTCAGGGGAACTACAGCCACACCGCGCCTGACAGAGTAAGACAGCGACACCTGCCAGAGATAGGGAAACTCAACTCACAACCACGGCACTGAACAGGAGAGGGGACAAGCGACACTCGTGAAGGATCAGAGAAATACAGTCCACACCGCGGCCCCTGACTAAGGGAGGAGAGGAACAGCGGACACCTCAGGTAGATCAGGGGAATAACATAAGCCACACACGCCACTGCAGGAGCTGACAGGAGAGGGACAGCTACACGCTCGGATATTCCAGTGGGAAATACAGACACACACAAACGCGGCCTGACAGGAGAGGAACACGACACCTGCCGAGGATCAGTGGAAATACGCCACAAACCCGCAGACCGTGAAGAGGAACGCCGTACACGACTGCCGGAAGTCCGAACACAGCCACATCACAGGCCCTGACAGGGGGGGGGGGTCGGGGGGGGCGGGGGGGGGGGGGGGGGGGGGGGGGGGGGGGGGGGGGGGGGGGGGGGGGGAGGGGTGGGGGGGAGCGAGGGGGGGGGGGGGGGGGGGTGGGGGGGGGGGGTGGGGGGGGGCGGGGGTGGGGGGGGCGGGGGGGGGCGGGGGGGGGGGGGGGGGGGGGGGGGCGGGGTGGGGGGGGGGGGGGGGGGGGGGGGGGGGGGGGGGGCGGGTGGGGGGCGGGGTGGGGGGGGGGGGGGGGCCGGGGGCGGGGGGGGGGGGGGGGTGGGGGGGTGGGGGGGGGGGGGGGGCGGGGGTGGGGGGGGGGGCGGGGGGGGGGGGAGGGGGGGGGGGGGGGTGCGCGGGGGGGGGGGGGGGGGGTGGTGCGGGGAGGGGGGGGGGGGGGGGGGGGGGGGGGGGGGGGCGGGGGGGGGGAGGGGGGGGGGGGGGGGGGGGGCGGGGGTGGGGGGGGCGGGGGGGGGGGGGGGGGGGGGGGGTGGGGGGGAGGGGGGGGGGGGCGGGGCGGGGGGGGGGGGGGGAGGGGGGGGGTGGGGGGGGGGGGGGGGGGGGGGGGGGGGGGGGGGGGGGGGGGGGGGGGTGGGGGGGGGGGGGGCGGGGGGGGGGGGGGGGGAGGGGGGGGGGGGGGGGGGGGGGCGGGGGGGGGGGGGGGGGGGGGGGGGGGGGGGGGGGGGGGGGGGGGGGGGGTGGGGGGGGGGGGGGTGTGGGGGCGGGGGGGGGGGGGGGGTGGGGGGGCGGGGGGGGGGGGGGGGGCGGGGGGGGGGGGGGGGGGGGGGGGGGGGGGGGGGGGGGGGGGGGGGGGGGGGTTCGAAGGGGGGGGGGGGGGGGGGGGGGGGGGGGGGGGGGGGGGGGGGGGGGGGGGGGGGGGGGGTGGGGGGGGGGGGGGGGGGGGGGTGGGGGGGGGGCGGGGGGGGGGGGTGGGGGGGGGGGGGGGGGGGGGGGGGGGGGGGTGGGGGGGGGGGGGGGGGTGGGGGGGGGGGGGGGGGGGGGGGGGGGGGGGAGGGGGGGGGGGGGGGGGGGGGGGGGGGGGGGGGGGGGGGGGAGGGGGGGGGGGGGGGGTGGGGAGGGGGGGGGGCGGGGGGGGGGGTGGGGGGGGGGGGGGGGGGGGGGGGGGGGGGGGGGGGGGGGGGGGGGGGGGGTGGGGTGGGGGGGGGGAGGGGGGGTGGGGGGGGGGGGGGGGGGGGGGGGGGGGGGGGGGGGGGTGGGGGGGGGGGGGGGGGGGGGGGGGGAGGGGGGGGGGGGGGGTGGGGGGGGGGGGGGGGAGGGGGAGGGGGGGGGGGGGGAGAGGGTGGGGGGGGGGGGCGGGGGAGAAGGGAACGGAGGCAGAGGAAGGAACGTGGACACCTGCCAGAGATAGGGGGAAACTATAAGCCACACCACGGAGTCCCTGACAGGAGAGCTACAGCGACACCTTGCCGCAGAGGATAAGGGGAATACAGCAACACACAGGCCCTGGACAGGAGAGGAGACAGCGCACCTGCCGGGAGATCAGGGGAATACAGCCACACCCCCGGACCTGACAGGAGAGGAACAAGCGACACCCTTCCGGATTATCAGGGGAATACAGCACACCGCGAGGCCCCTGACAGGAGAGGCAAACAGCGACACCTGCCGAGATCAGGGGAAAATTACAGCCACACCGCGGCACAGGCAGGAGAGGATAGGGACACTGCCGGCGATCAGGGGAAACTACAGCAAACCACGGCCCATGACAGGAGAGGAACAGGACCAACTGCCGGAGATCGGGGGAAGTACAGACACACGGCGGCCTTCGTACCCCCTGATCAGGAGAGGAAAAGCGAACCTGACGGAGAATCAGGGGGAAACTTACAGCCACACCCGCGAAGCCCTGACAGGAGAGGAAAACAGCGAACACCTGGACGGGAGATCAGGGAACTACAGCCCACACCGCGGCCTGACAGGAGAGGAACAGACGACACCTGCAGGAGTCAGGGGAGGAAAAACTACAAGACACAGCCACGGCCTGACAGGAGAGGGAACAGCGACACCGGCCAGAGATCAGGAGAAAACTACCAGCCACAACACCACGGCCTGACAGGAGAGGGACAGCGACGACACGACTGCCGGAGATCAGGGGGAAATACAGCCACACCGCGGCCTGACAGGAGGGAACAGCGACACTGCAGGAGATTCAGGGAAACACTTACGAAGCCACACCGCACGGCCTGACAGGAGCAGGGACAAGCTGCACCTGACGGATATCGGGGGGAATAAGCACACACCACGGCACTGAAGGAGAGGAAAAGCGACACCTTGCCGGAGGTCAGGGAAAACTAACAGCCCACACCGCGGCCTCCGGGCACAGGAGAAGAAGGAACAGCGACACCTGCCGGAGAGATCAGCGGGAATACAGCCACACACAACGGCCTGGACAGGAGAGGAACAGATGCACCTGCAGAGATCAGGGGAAAACTACAGCCACACCCCGGCCACCCTGACAGGAGAGCTACAGCGACACTGCCGGAAGATAGGGAAAATACAGCCACACCCATCGGCACTGACAGAGATGGAGGGACAGAGACACAGGCCGGAGATCAGGGGGAAATACACCACACCACGGCTGACAGGAAGGAACAGCGACACATCGGATATCAGGGGAATACCAGCCACACCGCGGGCACCATGACAGGAGAGGAACAGCCGACACTGCCGGAGGAAGATCAGGGGTAATACAGACACACCGCGGCCACCCTGACAGGAGAGGAATCAGCGGACACCTGCCGGGAATCAGAGGAAAAACTACAGCCACACACTGCGGCACCCTGATCCTGAAGTGAGAGGAACAGGCGAAACCGAGGAGATCAGGGGGGAATCAAGCCCACACCGCGGGACCTCCCGCCTGACAGGAGAGGAACAGCGACACCTGCGGAGATCAGGGTAAACTACAGCCACACGCGGCCTCCAACGCTCACCATCCCTGACAGAGAGGACAGCGACACCTGCCGGAGATCAGGGAAAACTACAGCCACACCACCTTGCCTGACAGGAGAGGGACAGCGACCATCGGCCGGAACGATAATCAGAAGAAAGAACAGCCACACGCGGCGCTCCTGACAGGAGAGGCAAACAGACGACACCTGCAGGAGGAATCAGGGGAAAAAATAACAGCACACACTGACCTGACAGGAGAGGGACGCGACAACTGCCGGAGATCAGGGGAAGTACAGACACACCGCGGCCTCCCCTGACCAGGAGAGGAGCAGCGACACCATCGAGGAGGACAGGGAAATACAGCCACACGCGACTGCCGGAAAGATTTCCTGCACAGGACGAGAGGAAACAGCGACGACCTTTTTACCGGGATCAGGAAACTACAAAGGACACCACCGCGGCCCCCCTGACAGAGTAGAGCGAAACAGCGGACACACTGCCAGTGTAGAATCAGCGTGAAGAAATGATCACCCACATTGTCTACTCTCAAGCAACCACAACCAACAATTTTTTGGTCCTATCCCCCATCACCTCTTCTTCCCCCCTCTTTCCCCTTTCTTGTCACCACAGCACCTTGCACGCCACGCAGAACTCAGCCGACCCACACCCTGACAACAGTAGATCCTTAGCGACTTTCCCCCTTATATTGCAACTTTTTCCCCACTAAACTACAGCCACCACCCCCCCCCCCCACGGCCCTGGACAAGAGCACGGGGACACGCGAACTCGCCGGAGATCAGGGAAATACACACACCGCGGCACTTACGGAGAGGAAAACAGCGACACTGCAGGAGATTCAGGGAAACTACGCCACACCGCGGCTGACAGGAGAGGCGACAGATACACCTGCCGGATATCAGGGGAAATACAGCCACACCAACGGCCTGGACAGGAGGAGGGACAGCACACCTGCCGGCGATCAGGGGAATACAGCCACACCACGGCTGAAAGGAGAGGAGGAACAGCGGACACCTTCAGGAGATAAGGGAAACTACAGCCACACCGCGGGCCTGACAGAGAGAAACAGCGACACCTGCCGGAGGATCAGCGGGAATTACAGCCACACCACGGCTCCCCTGAAGGAGAGGAAAAGCGACACCTGCCAGAGCAGATCAGGGGGAAACACAGCACACCACGACATGACAGGGGAGAGAGGACAGCGACACCGTGCCGGAGAATCTGGGGAAACTCAGCCCACACCGCGGCCTGGACAGGAGAGGAACAGCGGACCCGCAGAGATCAGGGAAACTAACAGCCACACCACGGCCTGAAGGAAGAGCCTACAGCGACACATGCGGAGATCAGGGGAAATACAGCCACACCGCGGCCTGACAGGAGAGAACAGCGAACCTGCCGGAGATAGGGGAAATACAGCCACACCACGGCCCTGACAGGAGAGGATCAGCGGACACCTGCCGCGCGATAAGGGGAAAATACAGCCACACACGGCCCCCCTGACGGAGAGGTTTTTTTTTACAGCGGACACCTGCGGAGATCAGGGGAAAATACAGCCACAACCACGGCCTGACAGGAGAGGAACAGCGACACCTCGGAGATCAGGGGAAATTACAGCCACACCTCGTAATCATGACAGGAGAGGACAACAGCGACACCTGCCGGCGATCAGGGGAAATACAGCCACACCGCCGCATGACAGAGAGGATCAGCGGACACCTGCCAGAGATCAGGAGAAATACAGCCACACCGCGGCCTGACGGAGAGGAACAGGACACCTGCCGGGAGGAGATCAGGGGAAAACTACCAGCACCAACACGAGCTGGACAGGAGAGGAAACAGCGACACCTGCCGGAGATCAGGGGAATCTACAGCAACACCGCGGCTGACAGGAGAGGAAACAGCGACACCTGACCGGAGATCAGGGGAAATACAGCCACACCGCGGACCTGACGGAGGAGGAACAGCGACACCTGACGGGAGATCAGGGGAAACTCAGCCCAAACCGCTGCATGACAGGAGCGGAAAGCGACCACCTGCCGGAGATCAGGGGAAACTTACAGCCACACCCGCGGCTGAAGGAGACGACAGCGGACACCTGCCCGGAGATCAGGGAGGAAACTACAGCCACACCACTGCCTGACAGGAGAAGGAGGGACAGCGGACACCTGCCGGAGATCAGAAGAAATACAGCCACACCGCGGCTGACAGGCGAGGAAAAGAGACAACGCCGGAGGCTAGGAGACGAAAATACAGCCTGGGCAGTCACTGTGTACATACATGACATTATATCCTGTGTGATCTGCTGACATTACATCTGTATTCTACCCCAGAGCTGCATTCACTATGTGCTGCTGGTGCAGTCACTGGTTACTACATGACATTACTTAGCCTGTACTGATCCTGAGGTTACATCTGTATTTACCCCAGAGCTGCACTCACTATTCTGCTTGCTGGTGCAGTCACTGTGTACATACATGACATTACTGTTATGTACGGGATCCTGGTGAATCCTGTATTATACCAGAGCTGCACTCACTATTTGCTGCTGGGGCAGTCACTGTACATACATGACATTACTTATCTGTACTGATCTGAGGTTAATCCTGTATTATGATCCCAAGAGTGCACTCACGATTCTGGCTGCTGGTCAGCTCACCAACGAAATGTGTTACATACAATAGACATTACTTATCACTGGTAAATATCCTGAGTTACATCCTGATTATACCCCGAGATGCACTCACTATTCTGCTGATGGTGCCAGTCAAGCTGTGTACATACATGAATTACACTTATCCTGTACTGATCCTGAGTTACATCCTGTATTATACTCCAGAGCTGCACTCACTATTCTGCTGCTGGTGCAGTCACTGTGTACATACATGACATTACTTATCCTGTACTGATCCTGAGTTACATTCTGTATTATACTCCAGAGCTGCACTCACTATTCTGCTGGTGCAGTCACTGTGTACATACATGACATTACTTATCTTGTACTGATCCTGAGTTACATCCTGTATTATACTCCAGAGCTGCACTCACTATTCTGCTGCTGGTGCAGTTATACTGGTCATGTCACACAGGGCAGGGCTAGATATCCCTGGTCTTGCACACAGTGCAGGACTCGTCTATCCCTGGTCATGTCAAAAAGGTGCAGGGCTAGTTATATCCAGGGTCATGTCACAAGGTGCAGGCTCGTTATATCCCGGGTAGTTGCACACAGGTGCAGGGGCTCGTTAATCCTGGTCATGTCACAAGGTGCAGGGCTCGTTATATCCCTGCGTCAGTCACACAGGTGCAGGGTGTTATATCCTGGCATGGTCACACAGGTGCAGGGCTCGTTAATTCCCTGGTTCATGTGAGTTCACACAGTGCACGGCTCGTTATACCCTGTAATGTGATTGTCACACAGGTGCAGCTAGTTATATCCCCTGGTTCAGGTGATGTCACACAGGTGACGGATCGGTATATCCCGGTCACGAGGATTGTAACACAGGTGCAGGGCTCGTTATATCCCTGAGTAATGTTGATGTTCACACGGTGCAGGATCATTATATAACTAGTATGGGATGTCAAAACAGTGACACGAATCGTTATATCCTGTGGTCATGTCACACAGGTGCAGGGCTCGTTATCCATGGTCATGTCACACCAGGTGAAGGGCTCTTATATACCTGGTCATGTCACACAGGTGCAGGGCTTGTTATATCCGGTCATGTGATGGCACACAGGTGCAGGCTCGGTGATATTCCTGGTAATGGTGATGCACACGGTGCACGGCTCGTTATTATCCCGGTCATGTGATATACACGGTGCACGGCTGTTATATCCTGTTCCTGTGATTGTCAACAGGGCAAGGTTATTATATCACGAGTAGTGTGTCACACAGGTGCACGGCTCGTTATCTCCCTGGTCATTGATGTCACACAGGGGCCGGGCTCGTTAATCCCTGGTCACGAGAGTAATCACAGGTGCAGGGTCGTTATATCCCTGGTCATGTGATGTCACAAAGGTGCAGGGCCTAATATATCCCTAGAGTGAGTAACACAGGTGCAACGGCTCGTTATTATCCTGGTATGTGATGTCAGACAGGTGCACGGCTCATTATATCCCTGCGTCACGAGATGTCACACAGGTGTGCACGGCTCGTTATTTCCTGGTAATATGATGTCACACCGGTGCACGGC
This sequence comes from Engystomops pustulosus, assembly GCA_019512145.1. Taxonomy (NCBI): domain Eukaryota; kingdom Metazoa; phylum Chordata; class Amphibia; order Anura; family Leptodactylidae; genus Engystomops; species Engystomops pustulosus. The sequence goes on along the minus strand of CM033643.1, from coordinate 438,665 downwards.
TCGTTATTATCCCCTGGTCATGTGATGTCATAAAGGTGCCGGCTCATTATATCCCTGTCACGACGATGTCACCACAGGTGCAGGCTCGTTAGATCCCTGTCAATGATGGTCTTCAGTGCACGTCCTTATGTTATATCCTGGTCAGTGATTTTGTCACACAGGTGCAGCTCGGTATATTCCTGGTCATATGATGTCACACAGGTGCACGGCTAGTATTCCCTAGTTATGTGATGTCACACAGGTGCACGGCTGTTAACCCTGGTAATGTGATTGTCACACAAGGTCAGCGTCAGCAGGAAAATGGGAAGTCCCCAAACTCAGAGCGCGGAACAGAGCCGCTATAATATTACATCCAGAGCAAGAGGATACATGACTAACACCTCCACACCAGGAAGGACAGAGTGGGATCACAGCCCCCGCCCCCGCTCTGTATAGCCGGTGTGAGAGGTAGTAACAGCCCCGCCCCATGCATGTTGTAATCCTGTGTGAGAGGTAGTCACAGCCCGCCCCTGCCTGTATTCCTGGTGAGGGTAGTCACAGCCCCGCCCCCTGCCTGTATATCCTGTTGTAAGAGTGGGTCACAGCCACCGCCCACTGCATGTATATCCGGTGTGAGAGATTAGTAACAGCCCCGCCCCCTCCTGATATCCTGTGTGAGAGTGTCGTACAGCCCCGCCCCTGCCTGTATATCCTGTGTGAGAAGGTAGTCACAGCCCCGCCCGCCCCCTGCCTCGTATTCCAGTGTGAGAAGGTAGTATGATTCAGTCCCCGCCCCTGCCTGTATACTCCGTGTGTGAGAGGTAGTCACAGCCCGCCCCTGCCTGTATTCCTGTGTGAGAGAGTACAGCCCAGCACCTGCCTGGATATCATGTGTGGAGAGGTTAGTCACGCCCCGCCGCCTGCTTAACTGTGTGAGAGGTAAGATCACAGCCCGCCCCTGCCTGTATATTCTGTGTGAGAGTAGTCAAGCCCCGGACCCCCCGCTGTTCTATCCTGGTGTGAGAGGTAGTCACAGCCCCGCCCCTGCTTTTGTATTATCCTGGTTGAGAGTGGGTCACAGCCCCGCCCCCTGCCTGTATTCCGTGTGAGAGGGTGGTAGTCAAAGCCCGCCCCCTGCCTGTATATCCAGGTGGGAGGGTAGTCACAGCCCGCCCCCTGCTGTATATACTGGTGTGAGAGTAGTCACAGCCCCGCCCATGCCTGATATCCTGTTGTAAGAGGGTAGTCACAGCCCCGCCCCTGCCTGATATCTGGTAAGAGGTAGTCCACAGCCAGCACCCACGTCAGGTATATAATGTGTGAGAGGTGGTCAGCCCCGGCCCCTGCCTGTATATCCTGTGTGAGAGGTAGTCAAGCCCCCCCCCGCCTGATATCGTGGAGAGGTAGTCACAGCCCGCCCCCTGCCTGTATACATCATGTGTGAGCGGTGGTCAAAGCCCCGCCCCCTGCCTGTATATTCTGGTGAGAGGTCGTCACGCCCCGCCCCCCGCCTTACATCCCTGTGTAGAGGTAGTCACAGCCCCGCACCCTGCTGTACATCTGTGTGGGAGGCAGTCACAGCCCTCCCGCCCCCTGGCCGTATATCTGTGTGAGAGGCAGCCACAGCCCCGCCCCCTGACTGTATATCATGTGGGAGAGGAAGTCAAGCCCCGCCCCCTGCTGTATATCCTGTCGTTGAGAGGAAGTCACAGCTCCCCGCCCCTGCCTGTATATCCTGTGTGTGAGGTGAGGTAGTCACAGCCCCGCCCCCTCCTGCCTGTATATACTGTTGTGAGATGTAGTCACAGCCCGCCCCGCTGTATATCCTCTGTGGAGAGGTAGTTCACAGCCCCGCCCCCGCCTTGTCATCATGTGTGAGAGGTAGTCACAGCCCGCCCCTGCTGTATATACTGTGATGAGAGGTGGCCACAGCCCCGCCCCCTGAATGTATTATGCTGTGTGTGCGGCAGTCCACAGCCCGGCCCCTGCCTATATATCCTGTGTGAGGGAGTTCACAGCACCTCCCCTGCCTGTTATATCATGTGTGAGAGGTTGGTCAGCCCCGCCCTGGCCTTATATCCTGTGTGAGAGGTAGTCACAGCCCCTACCCCCCTGCTGTAATCATGTGTGAGAGGTGGTCCCAGCCCCTCCCCTGCCTGTAATACTGTGTGAGAGGTAGTCACAGCCCCGCCCCCCTGCCTGTATATCCGTGTGTGAGAGTAGTCACCAGCCCCCACCCTTGGATATCCTGTGTGAGAGGTAGTCCAGCCCGCCCTGCTGTATTTTCCTGTGTGAGCGGTGGTCACAGCCCCGACCCCGCCTGATATCTGTGTTGAGGTTAGGTAACAGCACGGCCCCCTGCCTGTATATCTGTGAGAGGTAGTCACAGCCCCGCCCTGCCTGTATTTAGCCTGTGTGAGAGGTGGTCACAGAACCCGGCCCCCTGCCTGTATATCATGGTGAGAGGAGTTCACAATGCCCCGCCGCCTGCCGTATATCTGTGTGAGAGGTGGGTCACAGGCCCCGCCCCTGCTGTATATCTGGGTGAGAGGTTAGTCACAGCCCCGCCCCCTGCATGTATATTCCGTGTGAGAGGTAGTCACAGCCCGCCCCGCCTGTATATACTGTGGGAGACGGTAGTCACCGCCACCGCACCCCTGCCTGTATATCCTGTGTGGAGGTAGTAACCAGCAACGCCCTGCTCTGTAATCCTGTGTGAGAGTAGTAACAGGCCGCCCCCGCTGTATATCATGTTGTGAGGAGTAGTCACAAGCACCGACCTTGCCTGATATACTGTGTGAGAGGCAGTCACAGCCCCCCCCCTGCCTGTATATCCTGTGTGAGAGGTTAGTCACAGCCCCGCCCCTGCATGTTATCTGTGTGAGAGGTAGTCACAGCCCCGCCCCCTGCCCTGATATCCTGGTGAGGGTAAGGCACAGCCCCGCCCCTGCACTGTATATCCTGTGTGAGAGGTAGTCACAGACCCGCCCGACTGCCTGTAATTCCGTGTGACGGTCTCACAGCCCGCCGCTGCCTGTACTATCTTGTGTGAGAGGTAGTAACAGCCCCCCCCAATGTCGTATATCCGGTGTGAGAGGGTAGTCAAGCCCCGCCCCCTGCTTATATCCTTGTGTGAGAGGGAGTCAACAGCAAGCCCCATTGCCTGTAAATCCTGTGGAAGGTGGTCACAGCCCCGCCCTTGCCTTGTATATCCTGTGTGAGAGGTAGAACAGCCCGCCCCTGCCTTTATATCCTGTGTAGAGGTAGTCACAGCCCAGCCCCCGACTTTATATAATGTGTGAAGGAAGTAACAGCCCCGCCCCCTGCTCTGTATTATCCTGTGTGAGATGTAGTCACAGCCACGGCCCCCCTGCACTTAATCATCTGTGTGAGAGGCGTTGGTAGTCACAGCCCAGACCACTGCATGTATATACGTGTGAGAGGTAGTCACCGCCCCCGCCCCCCTGCTGATATCGTGTGGGAGAAGGTATCACAGCCCCCGCCCCTGGGGTAAACCCTCCAATTGTACTTAATAAAGTTGTGGAGGACTGATGCTGTGGGGTTGCAAGCCAGGAGCAGATGGCGCCCCCCGCAGGAGATCCCACAGGCGCAGGAGGATCATTAGGGACAAAAGCCTGCAGGATAAATATCAGGGAAATAAGAAAGAAAACAAAACCTGGCGGGAGGAGTCACAACCGGACTTTATACACACACTGATAATAACAGGACGTATAGGGGAACACATACACAGGATGTATAGGGAACACACACACACAATAATACACAGGACGTATAGGGGGACACACATAACACCAAATACACAGGATGTATAGGGGACACCATACAATAATTACACAGGACGTATAGGGGACACACATCCACATATACACAGGCGTATAGGGGGAACACACACACTAATTACACAGGACGTTAGGGGGAAAATACCACATAATACAAGGACGTATAGGGGGACACATACACATAATCACAGGACGTATAGGGGGACACATACAAAAATACACAGGACGTATAGGGGGGACACAAGACACATTAATCCACAGGACGATAGGGGGACACTACACATTAATACACAGGCGTTTATAGGGCGGACACATACACATAAACACAGGACGTTATAGGGGGCACATAAACATAATACACAGGACGATAGGGGGACACATACAATAATACACAGGACGTATAGGGGGACAACATACCAAATAATAACAGGAAGGTATAGGGGGGACACACATACACATAATACACAGGATGTATAGGGGGACACACATACACATAATACACAGGATGTATAGGGGGACACACATACACATAATACACAGGATGTATAGGGGGACACATACACATTTAATACACAGGACGTATAGGGGGGCACATACACATATACACCAGGCGTTTTTAGGGGGACACCATACCACATAATAAACAGGGACGTATAGGGAGGACACAATACACCATAATACACGGACGTATAGGGGGACACACATACACATAATAACAGGGAGTATAGGGGGGCACATACACAAATACACAGGAACGTATAGGGGGACACCATACACATAATACACAGCGTATAGGGGGACACCCATACACTTAATTACACAAGGACCGTATAGGGGACACACATAACAACATAATACCACGGACGTATAGGGGGACACATACACATAATACACAGGACGTATAGGGGGACACATACACATAATACACAGGACGTATAGGGGGACACATACACATAATACACAGGACGTATAGGGGGACACATACACATAATACACAGGACGTATAGGGGGACACATAATACAAAGGACGTATAGGGGGGGACACATACCAAATACCAGGACGTAGTATAGGGGGACACATACACATCAATACACAGGACCGAATAGGGGGCGGACACATAATACACAGGGACGTATAGGGGACACACATTACACATAATACAAAGGACGCGTATAGGGGGGACACATACACATAATACACGGCGTATTAGGGGGACAATTACAAATAATACACAGGACGTATAGGGGACACTACACAAATTATCACAGGATTGATAGGGGGACACAACAACATAATACCACAGGACGTATAGGGGGACACACATACACATAATACACAGGATGTATAGGGGGACACATACACATAATACACACAGGACGTATATAGGGGCGACAAATACACATAATACAACAGGACCGTATAGGGGAGACACTTACACAAATAACACAGGACGTATAGGGGGACACATACAACATTATACACAGACGTTATAGGGGGGAACCCCTACACATAATACACAAGGACGTATAGGGGGGCACACATTAAATACTTACACAGGACGTATAGGAGGACATTACACAAAATACATAGGATGTATAGGGGGACACACATACACATAATACACAGGATGTATAGGGGGACCACATACACATAATACACAGGATGTATAGGGGGGACACATACCCAAATACACAGGGAGTTAATAGGGGGGGCAACATACACATAATACACAGGATGGATATGGGGGGACACATTACACCATAATACACAGACGTATAGGGGACACATAACTAATACACAGGACGTATAGGGGACAATACAACATAATACAAGGGACGTTAGGGGGGGCACATACACATAATACACAGGATGTATAGGGGGGACACATACACAAATACAGGACGTTAGGGACAACATACACATAATACACAGGAGTAAGGGGGGACACATTACACATAATACACAGGACGATGGGGGGGCACACATACACATAAGACACAGGACGTATAGGGGGGCACATTTAAACCATAATACACAGGAGTATAGGGGGGACACATACACTAATTACACAGGACGTTATTATAGGGGGACACATACACATAATACACAGGACGTATAGGGGGACACACAACACATAAAACAGGATGTAAGGGGACAATACACATAATACACAGGACGTTATAGGGGGACACACATTACACATAATACACAGGACGTATAGGGGGGACAATACCCATAATACAAGGACGTATAGGGGACACACATACACATAATACACAGGACGTATAGGGGGACACTACCACTATACACAGGGACGTATAGGGGGACACACCTACACATAATACACAGACGTATAGGGGGACCACACAATAAAACATAATACACAGGACGAGAGGGGGACACATAAACATAACACACAGGCCGTGATATAGGGGGACACACAACACTAAACACACAGGACGATAGGGGGACAAATACACATTAAAATACACAGGCACGTAAGGGGGACAACATACACATAATACACAAGACGTCTATAGGGGGACACACATACACCATAATACACAGGACGTATGGGGGGACCACATACACAAAATACATAGGATGTATAAGGGGAGGCCACACATACACTAATACACAGGACGTATAGGGGGGACACATAAACATAACACACAGGGACGTATAGGGGGACCACAAAAATAACACCCACCAGGACGTATAGGGGACACATTCCACATAATACACGGACGTATAGGGGGACACATACACCTAATTACACAGGAGCTATAGGGGGGACACATACACATAATACACAGGACGTATAGGGGGGACATACACATAATACACAGGACGTATAGGGGGACGGGGACAACTTACACATAATACACAGGACGTTATAGGGGGGCACATACACATAATACACAGGACGTTATCGGGGGGCAACCATACAATAATACACAGGACGTAAGGGGAGGGCACACATTACACATAATACACAGGAGTTTATAGGGGACACTACACTCAAATACAAGGAGTATAGGGGACACACTACACATAACACACAGGACGTATAGGGGGGACACATACACAAAATACATAGGATGTATAGGGGGGGAACATACACAGAAACACAGGACATAGGGGGGACATACAATAATACACAGACCGTATAGGGGGACACACATACACTATACACAGGACGTATCGGGGACAATACACATAATCACAGACGTATCGGGGGACACTTACACATAATACAAGGACGTATTAGGGGGACACACATACAAATAATACACAGGACGATAGGGGGACAATACCATAATAACAGGACGATAGGGGACCACACATACACATATACACAGGGACGTATCGGGGGACACATTACAATAATAACAGGACGATAGGGGGGACACATACACATATACAAGGACGTATAGGGGGACCACATACCATAATACACAGGGGACGTATAGGGGGACAATCACATAATACACAGGACGTATAGGGGGGACACACAACACAGGGACGTATAGGGGAACCCCTACACATAATCACACAGGACGTATAGGGGGACACATACACATAATTACACAGGATGTATGCGGGATTGTATGTGTATAGGGTTGTATATGGAGTAGAGGTATATATGACGGCGGGATGTAATATATAGGATTGTATAAGAGGTATATGCGGTAGCGGGATGTATATATAGGATTGATATATATGTCCCGGGCTCTCTCACCTTCCTCTCCGCTTCCATGGCCCCTCTGTCTGGTCTTCGCGCCTGCGCACTGATTCTCTCTCCGCTCAGTGCCGCAATCCGCCCGTTACATGGACGCGGCCGGGGGCTGGCCGGGAAATGCGGTGGCCAGCGCAGCGGCAACCGCGGAATGAGCGGAACTGCAGCCATCTCTCTGACAGCAGGAGAGGAAACAGCGACACTGCCGGAACATCAGCGGGAAGTACAGCCACACCGCGGCAAGAACAGAAGGGAACAGCGACACCCGCAGGAGATAGGGGAAAAACTACAGCCCACCACGGCCTCTGACGGAGAGGAAAGCCGACCACCTGCGAGATCAGGGGAAAAATACAGCCCACACCCCACAGCCGACAGGAGAGGATCAGCGACACCGCCGGATATCAGGGGCAATACAGCCACACCGCCCATGACAGGAGAGGGGGGACAGCGACAATGCGGAGATAGGGGAAATAAATGGAAATACAGCCACACCCCGCGGCCTGACAGGAGAGGAACAGCGACACCTGCCGGAGATCAAGGGGAAATAGCTATCCCAATCACAGCGGCCTGACAGGAGAGGGACAGCGACAACCTGCGAGTATCACGGGGGGAAATACACAAACCACACCACCGGCTCCGACAGAGCAGGACCGCGACACACCTGCCGAGATCAGGCGGAAATACCACAGCAACCACACCGCGGCCTGACAGGAGAGGACCAGCGAACCTGCGGAGATTCAGTAGAACACTACAGCCACACCGACCGGACCTGAAGGAAGGGACAGCGACACCTAGGAGATCAGGAAGACTACAGCACACCAAAACCGCCTGACAGGAAGGAAACAGCGACACCTGCCGGAGATCATGGGTAAATACACCACACCGACGGCCTGACAGGAGAGGGACGCGACACCTGCCGGAGACAGGGAAACTACACCAACACCGCGGCCTGACGAGAGGGTAACAGATCGACCACCTGCCGGAGATCAGGAAATACAGTCCACAACACAAAGCCTGACAGGAGAGGGACAGAACGACACTTCCGAGATCAGGGGAAACTACAGCCACACAGCGGAGTCCTGGACAGAGAGGAAACGCACCTGCGCAGAGATCAAGGGGAAATCAGCCCACACCCGCATGAAGCAGAGGGGAACAACGAACACCTGCCAGAGATCAGGGGAAATCAACAATAGCCACAACAAGCCTGACGGAGAGGACAGCCGACAACCTGACCGGAGATCAGGGAAAGTACAGCCAACCGCACCCGACAGGAGAGGAGACAAGCGACACATGCCGGAAGATCAGAGGAAATACAGCCACCACCGCGACCTACAGAGGAGAACACGACAACCTGCCGGCAGATAGGAACTACAGCCACCAAAGACGCGACCTGACATGGAGAGGAACAGCGACAACTGCGGAGATCGGAGAAGAAATACAACAGCCACACCGCGACCTTGACAGGATAGGGACAACGACACTGCCGGAGATCAGGTGGAAATACACCACACCCGACCCCTGACAGGAGAGGGACAAGCGACATGCCGAGAGATCAGTGGAAAACAGCAGCCCACACGCGACCTGACAGAGAAGGAAGAACGACACCGCGAGATCAGGGAACATACAAACCCACAACCACGGCCCTGCAGGAGAGGGACAAAAAGCGGACACCTGCCGAGGAGAGTTCAGGGAAACAACTACAGCACACCACAACACGCTGGTACAGGAGTAGGTGACAGCGACACCCTGCCGGAGGATCAGGGGAAGACCGACACACAATGGGCCTGACAGGAGAGGGACAAGGACACCTGCGGACACAGGAGAAAACTTACAAGCCACACCGCGGCCTGAAACAGGCAGGGACAAGCGACACCTGACGGAGATCGGAGGGGGAAAACAGCCCACCGCGGCCTGACAGGAGAAGGAGACAGCGGACACCTGTCCGGACGATCAGGGAGAAGAACCCAAACCGCTGCCCTGACAGGAGAGGAACACACACACACCTGCCGGAGTCAGGGGAAATACAACGCCACACCGCGGCTCCTACAGGAGGGACAAGCGACACCGTGCCGGAGATCAGGGGAAACTACAGCCACCACCGCGGCCTGACAGGAGAGGAACAGCGCACCTGCCCAGGAGATCATGGGAATACCGCCCAACCACCGACGGCCTGAACAGGAGAGGGACAGCGACACCTGCCAGAGATCAAGGAGAAGATACAGCCACACGCACGGCTCGACAGGGAGAGGGAACAGCGACACCCTGCGGAGATCAGAGGAAAGTCACCGCCACCCCATCCGCGCCGACAGGAGAGGACAGCGACACCTGCCGGAGATCAGGAAATACAGCCCACAGACCGCGGCACACTGAAGAGAGGGACACGGCTACACTGCCGGAGTATCAGGGGAAAACAGCCACACAACGGCCGATTCAGGGAGGGAACAGAACCGCACCTGCGGACGATCAGGAAATAACAGCCACACCGCGGCCGACAGGAGGAACGCGACCCAACCCTGCCGTAGATTCAGGGGAAATACACGCCACAACGCGCGCCCTGACAGGAGAGAACGGACCCCTGCCTAGATCAGGGAGGAAAACTACACGCCACACCAGCCCGAGCTCCTGACAGGAAGGCACAGCGACCACCTGCCGGGAGATCAGAGGAAATACAGCCACACCGCGGATCCTGACAGAGAGGGACAAAAGCGACACCTGCCGGAATCAGGGAAATTACAGCCAACCACGGCCTGACGGAAGGAAGGACAGCGACACCTACCCGGATATCAGGGGAAATACAGCCACACGCGGCTGACAGAGAGGACACAGAGACACCTTCCGGAGATCAGGGAAAATACAGCCACACACGGCCTACAGGAGAGAGGACAGCGACACCTCCGGGAGATCAGGACAACTACACCAAACAAGCCACCAACGCTGACATGAGAGGGAGCACGCACCTTGCCAGAGATCAGGAGAGAATTATCAGCCCACACCGCGCCTGACAGGAGAGGAACACAGCGGACACCATGCCGGAGATCAGGGGAAATACACCACGAACCACAGCTGACAGGAGAGGGAACGACACCTGCCGGAATTCAGGGAACACGTCCTACAGCCACAGCCGGCCCGGTACAGAGACGAGGACAGCGAACCTGCCGAGAGATCATGGGAAACACAGCCACACCCGGCGTCCGACAGGAGAGGACAGCGACACCTGCAGAGATCGATGGAAACTATACAGCCACACACGCACTCCTGGACAGGAGGGACAGCGACACCGCCGGAGATCAGGAGAAATACAGTCACACACCCGCTGCATGACAGGAGAGGAACAGCGACCACCTCAGGAGATCAGGGGAAACTACAGCCACACCACGGCCTGACAGGAGGGACAGCGTAACACCTGCCGATATCGGGGAAAATACACCACACCGACGGCCTGACAGGAGAGTGAACGCGACACTGCCGAGGATCAGGGGAAATACAGCCACACACCGTGCCTGACAGGATAGGACACGCGACAACCTGCCGGAGATCAGGGGAATAACTATCAGCCACCCAGGATCCTACGACAGGAGAGGAAGCAGGACACCTGCGAGAGACAGGGGAAATACAAGCCAAAGCACCTCCTGACAGGGAGAGGGCACAGCGACACTGCCGGGAATCATGGAGAAATACACACACCGACGGCCTGACAGGAGAGGGCAGAACCTGCCGAGATCGGAAAACTCCACCCGGCCTGCATGATAGCGCAGCCCCGCATCGGGAAATACAGCCACACGCGGCACTGACAGGAGGTAGAGGTGAGAACAGCGAACCGTTCCAGAGAGTATCATGGGAGATACAGCACACCGCGGCCTGACAGGAGAGGAACAGTCGACACCTTCCGATCGGGGAATACACTGCCACACGCACTCCCCTGACAGGAGAGGCAACAGCGACACCTGCGGAGATCAGGAAACTAACAGCACACCGCGGCCGTGACAGGAGCAGGAACAAGCGACACCTGCCTAGGAGCTCAGGGGAAACCTACAGCCACACCCGGCCTGACATGAGTACGTAACAGCGACACACTGCCAGAGATCAGGGAAACTCAACTCAGCACACCACGGCAATGAACAGGAGAGGGGACAGCGAACACCTGCGGAGATCAGGAAGAAATACAAGTCCACACCGCGGCCCTGACTCGGAGAGAGAACAGCGGACACCTGCAGGTACGATCAGGGAAACAAACAGCCACACCGGCCTGACAGGCTGACAGGAGAGGGACAGTACACGCTCGGATATATCAGTGGGAAATACAGACACACACCAAAGCGGCCTGGACAGGAGAGGAACAGCGACACCTGCCGGAGATCCAGTGGAAATACGCCACGACCGCGGCAGACCGGAGAGGAACGCGTACACGACTGCCGGAGATCGCGTAATACACAGCCACATTCACAGCGCCCTGACAGGGGGGGGGGGTCGGGGGGGGCGGGGGGGGGGGGGGGGGGGGGGGGGGGGGGGGGGGGGGGGGGGGGGGGGGAGGGGTGGGGGGGAGCGAGGGGGGGGGGGGGGGGGGGTGGGGGGGGGGGGTGGGGGGGGGCGGGGGTGGGGGGGGCGGGGGGGGGCGGGGGGGGGGGGGGGGGGGGGGGGGCGGGGTGGGGGGGGGGGGGGGGGGGGGGGGGGGGGGGGGGGCGGGTGGGGGGCGGGGTGGGGGGGGGGGGGGGGCCGGGGGCGGGGGGGGGGGGGGGGTGGGGGGGTGGGGGGGGGGGGGGGGCGGGGGTGGGGGGGGGGGCGGGGGGGGGGGGAGGGGGGGGGGGGGGGTGCGCGGGGGGGGGGGGGGGGGGTGGTGCGGGGAGGGGGGGGGGGGGGGGGGGGGGGGGGGGGGGGCGGGGGGGGGGAGGGGGGGGGGGGGGGGGGGGGCGGGGGTGGGGGGGGCGGGGGGGGGGGGGGGGGGGGGGGGTGGGGGGGAGGGGGGGGGGGGCGGGGCGGGGGGGGGGGGGGGAGGGGGGGGGTGGGGGGGGGGGGGGGGGGGGGGGGGGGGGGGGGGGGGGGGGGGGGGGGTGGGGGGGGGGGGGGCGGGGGGGGGGGGGGGGGAGGGGGGGGGGGGGGGGGGGGGGCGGGGGGGGGGGGGGGGGGGGGGGGGGGGGGGGGGGGGGGGGGGGGGGGGGTGGGGGGGGGGGGGGTGTGGGGGCGGGGGGGGGGGGGGGGTGGGGGGGCGGGGGGGGGGGGGGGGGCGGGGGGGGGGGGGGGGGGGGGGGGGGGGGGGGGGGGGGGGGGGGGGGGGGGGTTCGAAGGGGGGGGGGGGGGGGGGGGGGGGGGGGGGGGGGGGGGGGGGGGGGGGGGGGGGGGGGGTGGGGGGGGGGGGGGGGGGGGGGTGGGGGGGGGGCGGGGGGGGGGGGTGGGGGGGGGGGGGGGGGGGGGGGGGGGGGGGTGGGGGGGGGGGGGGGGGTGGGGGGGGGGGGGGGGGGGGGGGGGGGGGGGAGGGGGGGGGGGGGGGGGGGGGGGGGGGGGGGGGGGGGGGGGAGGGGGGGGGGGGGGGGTGGGGAGGGGGGGGGGCGGGGGGGGGGGTGGGGGGGGGGGGGGGGGGGGGGGGGGGGGGGGGGGGGGGGGGGGGGGGGGGTGGGGTGGGGGGGGGGAGGGGGGGTGGGGGGGGGGGGGGGGGGGGGGGGGGGGGGGGGGGGGGTGGGGGGGGGGGGGGGGGGGGGGGGGGAGGGGGGGGGGGGGGGTGGGGGGGGGGGGGGGGAGGGGGAGGGGGGGGGGGGGGAGAGGGTGGGGGGGGGGGGCGGGGGAGAAGGGAACGGAGGCAGAGGAAGGAACGTGGACACCTGCCAGAGATAGGGGGAAACTATAAGCCACACCACGGAGTCCCTGACAGGAGAGCTACAGCGACACCTTGCCGCAGAGGATAAGGGGAATACAGCAACACACAGGCCCTGGACAGGAGAGGAGACAGCGCACCTGCCGGGAGATCAGGGGAATACAGCCACACCCCCGGACCTGACAGGAGAGGAACAAGCGACACCCTTCCGGATTATCAGGGGAATACAGCACACCGCGAGGCCCCTGACAGGAGAGGCAAACAGCGACACCTGCCGAGATCAGGGGAAAATTACAGCCACACCGCGGCACAGGCAGGAGAGGATAGGGACACTGCCGGCGATCAGGGGAAACTACAGCAAACCACGGCCCATGACAGGAGAGGAACAGGACCAACTGCCGGAGATCGGGGGAAGTACAGACACACGGCGGCCTTCGTACCCCCTGATCAGGAGAGGAAAAGCGAACCTGACGGAGAATCAGGGGGAAACTTACAGCCACACCCGCGAAGCCCTGACAGGAGAGGAAAACAGCGAACACCTGGACGGGAGATCAGGGAACTACAGCCCACACCGCGGCCTGACAGGAGAGGAACAGACGACACCTGCAGGAGTCAGGGGAGGAAAAACTACAAGACACAGCCACGGCCTGACAGGAGAGGGAACAGCGACACCGGCCAGAGATCAGGAGAAAACTACCAGCCACAACACCACGGCCTGACAGGAGAGGGACAGCGACGACACGACTGCCGGAGATCAGGGGGAAATACAGCCACACCGCGGCCTGACAGGAGGGAACAGCGACACTGCAGGAGATTCAGGGAAACACTTACGAAGCCACACCGCACGGCCTGACAGGAGCAGGGACAAGCTGCACCTGACGGATATCGGGGGGAATAAGCACACACCACGGCACTGAAGGAGAGGAAAAGCGACACCTTGCCGGAGGTCAGGGAAAACTAACAGCCCACACCGCGGCCTCCGGGCACAGGAGAAGAAGGAACAGCGACACCTGCCGGAGAGATCAGCGGGAATACAGCCACACACAACGGCCTGGACAGGAGAGGAACAGATGCACCTGCAGAGATCAGGGGAAAACTACAGCCACACCCCGGCCACCCTGACAGGAGAGCTACAGCGACACTGCCGGAAGATAGGGAAAATACAGCCACACCCATCGGCACTGACAGAGATGGAGGGACAGAGACACAGGCCGGAGATCAGGGGGAAATACACCACACCACGGCTGACAGGAAGGAACAGCGACACATCGGATATCAGGGGAATACCAGCCACACCGCGGGCACCATGACAGGAGAGGAACAGCCGACACTGCCGGAGGAAGATCAGGGGTAATACAGACACACCGCGGCCACCCTGACAGGAGAGGAATCAGCGGACACCTGCCGGGAATCAGAGGAAAAACTACAGCCACACACTGCGGCACCCTGATCCTGAAGTGAGAGGAACAGGCGAAACCGAGGAGATCAGGGGGGAATCAAGCCCACACCGCGGGACCTCCCGCCTGACAGGAGAGGAACAGCGACACCTGCGGAGATCAGGGTAAACTACAGCCACACGCGGCCTCCAACGCTCACCATCCCTGACAGAGAGGACAGCGACACCTGCCGGAGATCAGGGAAAACTACAGCCACACCACCTTGCCTGACAGGAGAGGGACAGCGACCATCGGCCGGAACGATAATCAGAAGAAAGAACAGCCACACGCGGCGCTCCTGACAGGAGAGGCAAACAGACGACACCTGCAGGAGGAATCAGGGGAAAAAATAACAGCACACACTGACCTGACAGGAGAGGGACGCGACAACTGCCGGAGATCAGGGGAAGTACAGACACACCGCGGCCTCCCCTGACCAGGAGAGGAGCAGCGACACCATCGAGGAGGACAGGGAAATACAGCCACACGCGACTGCCGGAAAGATTTCCTGCACAGGACGAGAGGAAACAGCGACGACCTTTTTACCGGGATCAGGAAACTACAAAGGACACCACCGCGGCCCCCCTGACAGAGTAGAGCGAAACAGCGGACACACTGCCAGTGTAGAATCAGCGTGAAGAAATGATCACCCACATTGTCTACTCTCAAGCAACCACAACCAACAATTTTTTGGTCCTATCCCCCATCACCTCTTCTTCCCCCCTCTTTCCCCTTTCTTGTCACCACAGCACCTTGCACGCCACGCAGAACTCAGCCGACCCACACCCTGACAACAGTAGATCCTTAGCGACTTTCCCCCTTATATTGCAACTTTTTCCCCACTAAACTACAGCCACCACCCCCCCCCCCCACGGCCCTGGACAAGAGCACGGGGACACGCGAACTCGCCGGAGATCAGGGAAATACACACACCGCGGCACTTACGGAGAGGAAAACAGCGACACTGCAGGAGATTCAGGGAAACTACGCCACACCGCGGCTGACAGGAGAGGCGACAGATACACCTGCCGGATATCAGGGGAAATACAGCCACACCAACGGCCTGGACAGGAGGAGGGACAGCACACCTGCCGGCGATCAGGGGAATACAGCCACACCACGGCTGAAAGGAGAGGAGGAACAGCGGACACCTTCAGGAGATAAGGGAAACTACAGCCACACCGCGGGCCTGACAGAGAGAAACAGCGACACCTGCCGGAGGATCAGCGGGAATTACAGCCACACCACGGCTCCCCTGAAGGAGAGGAAAAGCGACACCTGCCAGAGCAGATCAGGGGGAAACACAGCACACCACGACATGACAGGGGAGAGAGGACAGCGACACCGTGCCGGAGAATCTGGGGAAACTCAGCCCACACCGCGGCCTGGACAGGAGAGGAACAGCGGACCCGCAGAGATCAGGGAAACTAACAGCCACACCACGGCCTGAAGGAAGAGCCTACAGCGACACATGCGGAGATCAGGGGAAATACAGCCACACCGCGGCCTGACAGGAGAGAACAGCGAACCTGCCGGAGATAGGGGAAATACAGCCACACCACGGCCCTGACAGGAGAGGATCAGCGGACACCTGCCGCGCGATAAGGGGAAAATACAGCCACACACGGCCCCCCTGACGGAGAGGTTTTTTTTTACAGCGGACACCTGCGGAGATCAGGGGAAAATACAGCCACAACCACGGCCTGACAGGAGAGGAACAGCGACACCTCGGAGATCAGGGGAAATTACAGCCACACCTCGTAATCATGACAGGAGAGGACAACAGCGACACCTGCCGGCGATCAGGGGAAATACAGCCACACCGCCGCATGACAGAGAGGATCAGCGGACACCTGCCAGAGATCAGGAGAAATACAGCCACACCGCGGCCTGACGGAGAGGAACAGGACACCTGCCGGGAGGAGATCAGGGGAAAACTACCAGCACCAACACGAGCTGGACAGGAGAGGAAACAGCGACACCTGCCGGAGATCAGGGGAATCTACAGCAACACCGCGGCTGACAGGAGAGGAAACAGCGACACCTGACCGGAGATCAGGGGAAATACAGCCACACCGCGGACCTGACGGAGGAGGAACAGCGACACCTGACGGGAGATCAGGGGAAACTCAGCCCAAACCGCTGCATGACAGGAGCGGAAAGCGACCACCTGCCGGAGATCAGGGGAAACTTACAGCCACACCCGCGGCTGAAGGAGACGACAGCGGACACCTGCCCGGAGATCAGGGAGGAAACTACAGCCACACCACTGCCTGACAGGAGAAGGAGGGACAGCGGACACCTGCCGGAGATCAGAAGAAATACAGCCACACCGCGGCTGACAGGCGAGGAAAAGAGACAACGCCGGAGGCTAGGAGACGAAAATACAGCCTGGGCAGTCACTGTGTACATACATGACATTACTTATCCTGTGTGATCTGCTGAGTTACATTCCTGTATTCTACCCCAGAAGCTGCACTCACTATTTGATGCTGGTGCAGTCACTGTGTACTACATGACATTATTACCTGTACGGATCCTGAGTTAATCTGTATTTACGCCCAGAGCTGCACTCACTATTCTGCTCTGCTGGGTGCAGTCACTGTGTACATACATGACATTACCTGTACATGTACTGGATCCTGAGTAATCCTGTATTATACCCCAGAGCTGCACTCCACTATTGCTGCTGGGGCAGTCACTGTACATACATGACATTACTTATCTGTACTGATCTGAGGTTAATCTGTATTATACCCAGAGCTGCACTCACATTCTGCTGCTGGTGCAGTCACTGTGTCATACAATGACATTACTTATCCTGTATGATCTGAGTTACATCCTGTATTATACTCCCGAGATGCACTCACTATTCTGCTGTGGTGCAGTCACTGTGTACATACATGAATTACTATCCTGTAATGATCCTGAGTTACATCTGTATTATACCCCAGAGCTGCACTCACATTTGACTGCTGGTGCAGTCACGTGTACATACATGACATTACTTATCTGTACTGATCCTGAGTTACATCCTGTATTATACACAGAGCGGCACCCACTATTTTGCTGCTGGTGCAGTCACAGTGTAACCATACATGACATTACTTATCCTGTACTGATCCTGAGTTACATCCTGTTATTATACCCCATCGCTGCACGCCACTATTCTGCTGCTGGTGAAGTCACTTGTGTACATATGACATGACTTAATATCCTGTACTGATCCTGAGTACATCCTGTATTATACCCCAGAGCTGCACTCACTATTCTGCTGCTGGTGCAGTCACTGTGTACATACATGACATTACTTATCCTGTACTGATCCTGAGTTACATTCTGTATTATACCCCAGAGCTGCACTCACTATTCTGCTGCTGGTGCAGTCACTGTGTACATACATGACATTACTTATCCTGTACTGATCCTGAGTTACATCCTGTATTATACTCCAGAGCTGCACTCACTATTCTGCTGCTGGTGCAGTCACTGTGTACATACATGGCATTACTTATCCTGTACTGATCCTGAGTAACATCCTGTATTATACCCCAGAGCTGTACTCACTATTCTGCTGCTGGTGCAGTCACTGGGTACATACATGACATTACTTATCCTGTACTGATCCTGAATTACATCCTGTATAGACCCCCGAGCGCCACTACTATTTGCTGCTGGTGCAGTCCCTGTACATTACATGAAATTACTATCATGACTGATCCTGAGTTACATCCTGTATTATACCCCAGAGCTGCACTCACTATTCTGCTGCTGGTGCAGTCACTGTACATACATGACATTACTTATCCTGTACTGATCCTGAGTTACATCCTGTAAATCTTTTATTTTATATATAAAAATGAAAAACATTACAACAATAAACATAAATAAAGCCATAACTTCTGGCAAAACAAAACAATAATAATAATAACAAAACAATAATACAAACTAAAAGAGACTTACGAAAATCTCCTGGCCCAGCCACACACACACCACACAATCAGCATTATAAAACAAAACCTTCACCCAATCCCACCACCTAATTTATTTATTTATTTATTTATTTTTTTTATATAATTTTTTATAATAATTTTTTTTTTTTCCCCATAAATAACTAAAAAATACACAGCAAAAAAAGAAAAACAGGAAATAAAAACATTAAATATAAACTAACTAAATCCCACGCCCATCACCCTCCCCCCCCAGACACTGGTCTAACGTCCAAAGTCCGCGCTATATAGTCCAGACCAGTGCCCAGGATCATATTGTCCAAATCCCGTCCACCCCCCTCCCAACCTAACACCAACACCCCAAAACCAACCAAGCTATATACACATTAACTATAACTACATAAATACACACTGTACACAAAATACAAACACATTAAACATATCAACATAACAAACCAATCACATAAAGCCCAGGTTCGGCGCCTGCAAGCCCTACATCTCTATAACCTCAGATACAAAACAAAAATCTACAGTGTCAGCATCAGCCCAACACCAGGAGAGGAGATGACAGACTAAGGGACACTAAAGGAGAACCCCCTCCAAAGGAGAGAGGCCCTCCCCGTGCCCAGCCTCTCATACTCCAGAGAGCGCACCTTCACCAGGTCACCCAGAATGTTCCTAACCACCTCAACCACCGGGAGGATTTTACGCTGCGTCGATACTAAACACCGTGCATTCCACGTGTGGTACCTGACCACTAGACTGACTAAGAATAACGTGCAGCGGTCCCGGCCACCCAGGCCTCTGAATGCTCCATAGGCCCACTCCGCATAGGAGAGACCGGCCAACCCGGGCCAATGGATGGAAGCGCCCACCCAGTTGTACACCTCTGTGTTAAAGGGGCACTGAAGCAGGAAGTGGTCCATGCTCTCCAGCAGACCACCGCACTCCTCCCGGGGACAACCCCTTTCCTCAGAGCTCCTACACTTCAGATTGTCCCTCACACACAGCTTTCCATGGAAGCAGCGCCAAGTCACGTCCCAAAACTTCAAGGGGATCCTGATGGAATTCAATAAACTCAAACCCACCCCCAGATCCCGACTTGGGCAATCCCTGAGGGCCAGAGGCTTCTGGAAATGGGTCAACAGAACCCTCTTGTCAAGGAGTTTCCTCGACATGGTCCTGATCTCCCACATTCCCAGACCCCACCGGCGAATCACCTTCAGAACCGGGGTAGCGTAAGCCGGAAGATGCCCATGCGGTGTACGGAGATCCTTCACTTGCCCTCCTGTCTCCCATTCCTGGAAGAAAGGCCGAAACCATCCCCTGCAGGAGTATACCCACGGAGGAGCCCATCCCCTGCAGGAGTATACCCACGGAGGAGCCCTCTCTTTCCAGAGGTTTGCTACATTGATCTTAAGAAAGGTATTCACTAGGAACACCACAGGGTTGACCATACACAACCCTCCTTGTCTCCTCGTGCGGTAAGTAACCTCCCTCTTGATAAGGTTCAGCCTATTCCCCCATAACAGCTGGAAGAACAGACTGTAGACCCGAGTCCAGAGGGGTTCTGGCAACATGCACACACTGCCCAGATATATCAGCAATGGGAGCAGGTAAGTTTTGATCAGGTTAACCCTTTCCCTGAGGGTCAAAGACCAACCCTTCCACTGGTCCACCTTCTGGGCGGCGATCTTAAGCCTGCCATCCCAGTTTTGCATGGGGTAATCCCCCTGGCCAAATTCGATGCCGAGAACTTTGGCAGAGTCCTGGGGCCCTGGAAGAGTGTCCGGGAGATCAAAGCCTGGACCCCCCTCTCCCAGCCAGAGACTCTCACACTTATCCCGGTTGATTTTGGACCCAGAAGCCTCTGAGTAGCGGTCAACCTCTGACATCACCCATTGCGCCTCCCCTCCCGAGGACACGAAAACGGTGACGTCATCGGCATACGCTACCACTCTAAGAGTGGCTTCCGGTGCTGCCC
>CM033643.1:399590-417818 GCA_019512145.1 Engystomops pustulosus | reverse complement strand
CAAACTGGAAGGCCGGCCAGGGCTAAAATCGCCGCCGGCTCGATATGGGTGTGGAACAAGTGGAAGGGTGGTCTTGACCCTCAGAGAGAAGGGTTAATTGATCAAAACCACCTGCTCCCGTTACGATTTTCTGGGCCAGTGTGTGCATGTTTGCCAGAACCCTCTGGACTCGGGTCTACAGTTGTTCTTCCAGCTGTTTAGTGGGGGAATGAGGATGAACCTCTCAAGAGGGAGGTTACTTACCGCAGGGTAATCCCCCTGGCCAAATTCGATGCCGAGAACTTTGGCAGAGTCCTGGGGCCCTGGAAGAGTGTCCGGGAGATCAAAGCCTGGATCCCCCTCTCCCAGCCAGAGACTCTCACACTTATCCCGGTTGATCTTGGACCCAGAAGCCTCTGAGTAGCGGTCAACCTCTGACATCACCCATTGCGCCTCCCCTCCCGAGGACACGAAAACGGTGACATCATCGGCATACGCTACCACTCTAAGAGTGGCTTCCGGTGCTGCCCGATCCATCCCGACTCCCACCAACGGCCCACGATCAACCCTCCTAAGGAATGGGTCGATCGCGAACACGTATAAAAGTGGGCTCAGAGGACAACCCTGGCGAACACCAGACCCGACCTCAAAAGAGCGGCCAATCCAACCGTTCACAAGCGGGAAACTCTCTGCCCCTGCGTACAAAACCTTTAGCCAATTGACAAACTCCCCCGGCAGGCCATACCTCAGAAGGACAGACCAGAGGTACTCGTGGTTAACCCGATCAAACGCTTTTGCCTGATCCAAGGACAGCAAGTACCCCTTCCAGTTACCAGCCCTGCCCTGCTCCACTGCCTCCCGAACACAGAGCACAGCACTAAATGTACTGCGGCCTGGAACAGAGCAGTGCTGGGTCTCCGAAAGGAGCCGGGGTGCAAACTGCACCAGCCGATTAAACAGCACCTTTGCCAAAACCTTTCTGTCCGTATTGAGAAGCGCTATGGGACGCCAGTTCTCAATACGAGATCGGTCCTTACCCTTTGACAGGATGATCAGGGCAGACCTCCTCATTGACTTCGGCAGAGCGCCCGAGGAAAGACACTCATTATATACCTCAGTCAAGAGGGGAACCAAGGCGTCCTTAAAGGTCTTATAAAACTCAGATGTTAAGCCATCCGGACCCGGCGATTTCTTGAGGGCAAGCCCTTCAATCGCCCGGCTGACTTCCTCTTCACTGATCATCTCTGTCAAAATATCAAGGGAGGGGTCTACTCCTGGCTCAGGGACAGTTTCAGCCAGGAAAGCCGACATCACATCCCGATCTAGATCCTTCCTGCCCAAGAGGTGTGAGTAGAAGGATCTGACGACCTCCAGAATCCCTGATCTGGACCTTTTCAGGGATCCCGTACTGTCAACCAGTCCTGTGACAACTTTACCATTCACTGACATCTTGCAGTTCCTGTAAGGGTCGGGCGAGCGGTATTTCCCGTAATCCCTCTCAAAAACCAAAGATGCGTGTCTATCGTACTGACACCTCTTCAGCAAGGATTTCACTCTGGAGATGTCTTCACGACTACCTCCAGTCGAGACGAGATGCTCGAGTTTCCTCCTCAAGCCCTGATACAGACGGTACCTGTCCAGGCTCCTGAGGCTCGAGAGCTGGCGGAAGAATCTCGCCACCCTTTTCTTGAGCATCTCCCACCACTCTGACTTACTGCTACAAAGGCCCAGCAAAGGTACCTGGCTCTGAAGAAAGTCCTCAAAGGATTGTCTTATCTCTGCTTCTTCCAGGAGAGACGAATTGAGCTTCCAGTAGCCTCTTCCCATCCGGGGGGTCTCTGTAACATTCAGAGAAAACAAAATTAAACAGTGGTCGGAGAACTCCACCTCAACAACGGACACTGCTGAAGAAATGGCTTCCTCCTTTAAATAAAACCTGTCTATTCTAGACCTGCAGCTACCCCTATAATAGGTGAACCCCGCGTGGCCTGGGGTGTGCCGGATGTGGACATCCACCAGGCGAACCTCACTGGCTATGCTATTAAGAGCGACGCTATCATAAGTCAGCTTGTCTCTGGAACCTCCCCTATCCTGGGACCTCGTGACAGCATTGAAGTCCCCTCCAAAGACCACCTGCCGACTTGTAAAAAGGTAGGGCTTGATCCTCATAAAGAGACACTTCCTGTCCCACTTGGACTGGGGACCATAGATGTTAATAAGACGAAGTTCTTGTCCCTTCATGAGGACATCCAGGATCAGGCACCTCCCCATTTCTAACTCAATAACTCGTCGGCATTCTACCGGTGCGGTAAAAAGGACCGCCACTCCGCTATACGGCTCGGCCGCAAGAGACCAATAGGAAGGCCCGTGTCTCCATTCCCTCTTAGCTTTAAACACGGCCGCCAAATCTGGCAGCCTGGTCTCCTGCAAAAATAAAATGTCGGCTTCAACACGGCCGAGAAAATCAAAGGCCGCAAATCTAGCCGCATCAGACTTAATGCTGGCGACATTAATGGACGCCAGCGTCAACGGAGTGGGTGCCGCCATCATGAGTGATTGAGTTAGACGGCTTTCTTTTTACCCATCTTACCACCACCCTCGGGAAATGAACACCCCCTTTTTAGACATATTGTGGTGTCCATCTCCCGCACCTCTGATGCTTCAGGGGCAGATTCAGGACCTGCCCCCTCATCCTCGTCTCCAGACTCTGGGCCAGTCTCCCCTCCTGAGGACCCTGATTCCCCAGGGGGAGACTCGGCACCCCCTGCAAGCTCCGCCACCTCTGGCCCTTCACCCTCAGCCCCTCCATCGGCAGGAGAGGCTCCATCCAGGGCCAGGAATCGATTTGAAAGTTCGACCAGCGGGGGGTTGGTTGCACCTTCCTTGGGTACCTTAGTCAGGGAGGGAGAAGATCTTACACCTCCCTTCTTTTTACCCTTTTTCTTCTTTTTGGCGCCACGCTTACGCTTTTCCTCTAGCCACGCCCTATTATCCTCGTCCATACTCTCATAATGGGAGGAGTCTGAGGACGTGGCACCTTCCTCTCTCTCGATCCTCCTGACCTCCTCATCCAGTACATCATCCCCTGGGGCCTCAGCGACAGGTGTGGTCTCCAGGAGAGCGCCAGAGGTTGTCCGAGTAGCCCGAGACTCCCCCCGCTCTCTCTCCTGTTGACGCTTCTCTAGACGCCTTAGCTGGGCAGGCATCTTTTTCCTGTCTTTCTTCCCTGGCCCCTCCATTCCTCCGCCTTTGCCAGTCCCCTCCCCAGCAGATTCAGCCTCATGGCTTTCATCCGCTGAGGCTGAGCCTGCATTAGCGAAGGAAAGAGGACAACGACTGTACGGGTGACCGAGATCACCACACAGGTTACACCTAATCTGCCCTGTACAGGATGCAGCGAGATGGCCGACACCCCCACACAACGCACACTTCTGCACGGTGCAGTTTGCGCTGAAATGTGTGGGGTCACCGCACCTGTGACACAGCTTAGGCTGCCCCCGGTAGAAGATCAGGATCCGATCCCTCCCCAGGAAGGCTGATGAAGGGATGTGGGCGACTGAGTTACCTGAACGCCTCAACTTCACCATGAAGGTCCAGGCCCCTGACCAGATACCATACTCATCACGATTTTTCTCGGGTAATCCTAGCACCTCTCCATAACGATTCATCCAGGTCATGATGTCAAAGCAAGATAGTGATTCGTTACGGGTAAGAACGGTCACTTTCTTGAGTTCGCTCTGGCGGGACACTGCTTGCACAGCAAAGTCCCGCCACTCGGGCTCGTTGTATCTCAGCTCATAGTTGGACCAGAAGAGCTCAAGCCCCTCCGGCCGAACAAAGCTGACATCAAACTCAGATGTACCATAGGGATGGATCAAGGCAAAGATGTCAGCCGCCTTGAAGTCCATCTTCAGCAGCAGCTCAACTACCCGTGCCCGAGGGGGACACACATCACTGCCACGCCACCGAAGACGGACCACATTCCTACGGTTAGCACCCGGCCCGGTTGTCGGGAGCGACCATGATGTCTCCCTGCCTCTTTGCTCTTGGAAGGCAGACAGGCCGTGCCTCTCTATCCAAAACGACAAATCAACCTCCTGCCCCGCTACATTGATCGTCCTTTCTCCCTTCTGTAAGGCCTGCAGGAGGCGCCGTTGCAAAAAGCCGTCCCCAGAGCCCAGAGACGAGGATGATGGACCCCTACTTCCCCCAGCAGCGACACTGGCATAGCTCTTAATAGGGGCCGCCACTGGGGGAGCAACCGAACCAACCCCTGCACCCACCACATTAACACTACCCACCTGCATGTTACACTCAGCCACGCCACTCACACCACCAGTCACTCCATCACCCACCCCCAAAGCTGGAAAAGATTCAGCACCACTCACACCATTCACATTATCCACCACAACATTACTGACTCCACTCACACTGGCTGGACCAGCAACAACATCAGGAGACATGACCACCTCCGCATCTTCAGGCACAAGGGACGGGGGTCCCCCCGCAGCGCATCGCCCAGAGGGGACCCCAACTCTTGTCACACTTGTGCCCTCTGCATCATCGGTAGCAGATGTTATTTTACTTCTCCTGGGGCTTGGTAACATTCGCCGCTGCTCTTTAGCCGGTGTGAGGCGCCGCTGATCTTCAATTTCCACAGAATTCAAATTATCCCCAACACCAACACAGAATAACACTTTTTGTCTGGGAGGTTCGGAGCCCTCAGCCTCAGCGACCCCTCCACACTGCCGCCGCTCCATAACCAAGTGATCAGCAGCAACAGCATGAAGAGGCGCCGAGGCACCGGAAGCTGCCACCAGTGCCGGGCTGTCCCCCCCTCCCAGCGGGGGACGCACCACAGCACTGGATTTTGATGTTATCACCACTGCCGAGCCGCCCTGACTGTCCGGCCTTGCGGCCGATGCCTCCACTGCTCCCCCACTGTTACCACAAACAGAGACGGAGCCCATCGCCACATCAGATGTCACACCTGTAATCTCCCTGCACCTTTGCACCGGGTCCACAGCAGAACTCGGGGGGGTTTGGGTAGCAGGGCTTGCACAGTGAGCTGACCCTGCGCTTTGCCCGGGGGGGTGTACAGGGAGGGGGGTAAAGATGAAACGTACCTCTTCTTGCTGCTTTGGCCTGGTCTTCTTACTCTTCCTCCGGCTGCTCCCCCCAGCGGCTTCCTCTGGGAGTTCATCACCAAAAGAAAAGTTCTCCATGCGCACTGGGGACTCGAGCAGCCGGATCTCTGCCATGAGCGCCCCTCCCTGGCTGCCGGTGTCACTGTCCTCCCCCGAGCGAGGTGTTACTGCTGGCTGTCCTGCAGGGGGCCCACTGCACGAGGCCTGCTGATCTTCCTGCAGGCCGCCAGGTGTGTCCTGCTGATCGTCATCATCATCATCATCCTCCTCCTCCTCCACCTGGCTTGCAGGCTGCAACCCCATCAGCCTTTGCTCTCTGTTATCAGCCATCTGAGCAAATCGGTCATCATTAATCAGTTTTTCCTTAAATGGTCCGCTGTTATCACAAATAAAGGTCTTTCTTTTTGTCAGCTTGTCAATCTCTGCCTTTAGGTGATTAATCTCTCCTTTAACCTCCGTCTTGCGCTTCTTTGGCGCCGTGTTCGCCCTGGCGCGGGCACATCGCAGCTCCTCCCGGAGCCTCCTGATGGTCTTGGTCGCCTCTTCGTACTCACAGAGGTGGCTCTGGACCCGGGAGGCATAGGTGGACAAAGACTCCCGGGGCCCCTGCACCGCCCAGCCTCCCCCCGCATGGTCAGCCTTACCTCTGTGAGCACTCCGCTTCATGGCTCCAGCCCCGGAAGGACCGCCGTCACCCGCACCATCATGGACATCCAGGTTCTTGCCGCGCCGCCTCACACCAGACTCAGGGGGAGCAGGAGCAGTATTACTACGACTCCTGGTGGAACGTCTCACCCCTGAGTCCTCCATAGCGCTGGCCGGTTCCTGGCTACCCCTGCCCCCCGCCGGCCTGGCCCGGGAAGCAGGAGCCTGGGGCTTGCCGCTCTGGCTCATGCCTGGAAACCCACCCCCTCCCTGGGAAGGGAGAGAGCAGGTCCCAGGTGGAGGTGGATTATTCCTGGAGCTCAGAGCAGCAGCAGCACACAGCCTCTCACAGCAACAGACAGAGATAACGAGCTAACGAGCTCCAGAGCTGCACTCACTATCTGCTGCTGGTGCAGTCACTGTGTACATACATGACATTACTTATCCTGTACTGATCCTGAGTTACATCCTGTATTATACTCCAGAGCTGCACTCACTATTCTGCTGGTGGTGCAGTCACTGTGTACATACATGGCATTACTTATCCTGTACTGATCCTGAGTTACATCCTGTATTATACTCCAGAGCTGCACTCACTATTCTGCTGCTGGTGCAGTCACTGTGTACATACATGACATTACTTATCCTGTACTGATCCTGAGTTACATCCTGTATTATACTCCAGAGCTGCACTCACTATTCTGCTGGTGGTGCAGTCACTGTGTACATACATGGCATTACTTATCCTGTACTGATCCTGAGTTACATCCTGTATTATACCCCAGAGCTGCACTCACTATTCTGCTAATGCAGTCCATATGATCTCTGGCGCCCCTCTCTGGTGCAGTAACCCTGTCTGACTTATATTAACTCATCCACCGGTATGATTTTACGCTGCGTCGATACTAAACACCGTGCGTTCCCGTGTGGTACCTACCACTGACTAACTAGAATAACGTGCACGGTCCCGGCCACACGGCCTCTGAATGCTCCATAGGCCACCCGCATAGGAGAGACCGGCACCCCCCAATGGATGGAAGCGCCCCGCCGTTGTCCACCTCTGTGTTAAAGGTGGCACTGAACAGGAAGGTCCATGCTCTCACAGGCCACCCACTCCTCCCGGGACAACCCCTTTCCTCAGAGCTCCTACACTTCAGATTGTCCCTCACACACACAGCTTTCCATGGAAGCACGCCCAAGTCACGTCCCAAAACTTCAAGGGATCCTGATGGAACAATAAACTCAAACCCACCCTCTAGATCCCGACTTGGGCAATCCCTGATGGCCAAGGCTTCTGGAATGGGTCACAGAACCCTCTGTCCAAGGAGTTCCTCGACATGTCCTGATCTCCCACATTCCCAGACCCCACCGGCGAATCACGCTTCAGAACCGGGGTAGCGTAAGCCGGAATTAGCCCATGCGGTGTACGGAATCCTTCACTTGCCCTCCTTCTCCCAATCCTGGAAGAAAGGCCGAAACCATCCCTGCAGGAGTATACCCGGAGGAGCCCATCCCCTGCAAGAGTATACCCGAGAGGAGCCCTCTCTTTCAGAGGGTTTGCAACATGATCTTAAGAAGGTAATTCACTAGAATCACCACAGGGTTGACCATACACAACCCGCCTGTCTCCTCGTGCGGTAAGTAACCTCCCTCTTGAGGGTTCACCTATTCCCCATAAACAGCTGGAAGAACAGACTGTAGACCCGAGTCCAGAGGGTTCTGGCAACATGCACACACTGCCCAGAAAATCAGTAACGGGAGCAGGTAGGTTTTGATCAGATTAACCCTTCTCTCTGAGGGTCAAGACCAACCCTTCCACTGTCCACCTATCGAGCGGCGGCATTTAGCCTGCCGCTCCAGTTTGGCATGGGGTAATCCCCTGGCCAAATTCGAGTGCCGAGAACTTTGGCAGAGTCCTGGGGCCCTGGAAGAG
This sequence comes from Engystomops pustulosus, assembly GCA_019512145.1. Classification (NCBI taxonomy): domain Eukaryota; kingdom Metazoa; phylum Chordata; class Amphibia; order Anura; family Leptodactylidae; genus Engystomops; species Engystomops pustulosus. The sequence continues at coordinate 410,114 of CM033643.1, read as the reverse complement.
TGTCCGGAGACCAAAGCCTGGACCTCCCCTCCCTCCCCAGCCAGAGACTCTCACACTTTCACCCCGGTTGATCTTGGACCCAGAAGCCTCGAGTAGGGTCAACCTCTGACATCACCCATTGCGCCTCCTCCCGCAGGACACGAAAACGGTGACGTCATCGCATACGTCACCACCCTTAGAGTGGCTTCCGGTGCTGCCCGATCCATCCCGACTCCCACCAACGGCCCACGATCAATCCTCCTAAGGAAGGGTCGATCGCGAACACGTACAGTAGTGGGCGTAGAGGACAACCCTGGCGAACACCAGCCCCGACCTCAAAAGACGGCCAATCCAACCGTTCACAAGCGGGAAACTCTGCCCCTGCGTCAAAACTTTCAGCCAATTGACAAACTCCCCCGGCAGGCACATATCTCGAAGGGACAGACCAGAGGTACTTGTAACCGGGTCAAACGCTTTTTGCCTGATCCAAGGACAGCAAGTACCCTTCCAGTTACCCAGCCCTGCCCTGCTCCACGCCTCCCGGAACACAAAGCACAGCACTAATGTACGTCGGCCTGGAACAGAGCAGTGCGGGTCCCCGAAGAAGCCGGGGTGCAAACGCAACCAGCCGATTAAACACACCTTTCAAACCTTTCTGTCCGTATTGAGAAACGCTTGGACGCCAGTTCTCAACACGAGATCGGTCCTTACCCTTGACAGAATGATCAGGCACTGACCTCCCATTGACTTCGGCAGAGCGCCCGAGGAAAGACACTCATTGAATACCTCAGTCAAGAGGGGAACCAATCTTCTTAAGGTCTATAGAACTCAGATTTAAGCCATCCGGACCGCGAGTTTCTGAGGCGAGCCCTTCAATCGCCCGGCTGACTTCCTCTTCCCGGATCATCCTGTCAAAACATCAAGAGAGGGGTCTAACCCTGGCTCAGGGACGTGTCAGCAGCAGAAAGCCGACATCACATCCCGATCTAGATCCTCCTGCCCAAGAGGTGCGTAGTAGAAGGATATGACGACCTCCAGAATCCCTGATCTGGACCTTTTCAGGGATCCCGTACGTTCAACCAGTCCTGTGACAACTTTACCATTCACTGACATCTTGCAGTTCGTGAAAGGTCGGGCGAGCGGTATTTCCCGTAATCCCTCAAAAAAAAACAATGCGTGTCTATCGTAACGGACACCTTCAGCCAAGGATTTCACTCTGGAGATGTCCTCAACGACTACCTCCAGTCGAGACGAGATGCTCGAGTTCCCTCCTCAGCCCTGTATACAGGCGGTACCTGTCCAGACTCCTGAGGCCGAGAGCTGGCGAAGAATCCGCCACCCTTTTCTAGCATCTCCCACCACTCTCTGTACTGCTACAAAGGCCAGCAATGGTACCATGGCTCTGAAGAAGTCCTCAACAAGGATTGTCTTATCTTGCTTCTTCCAGGAGAGACGAATTGAGCTTCCAGTAGCCTCTTCCCATCCGGGGGGTCTCTGTAACATTCAGAGAAAACAAAATGACAGTGGTCGGAGAACTCCACTCAACAACGGACACTGCTGAAGAGAGGCTTCCTCTTTAAAAAACCTGTCTATTCTAGACCTGTCAGCTACCCCATAATAGGTGAAACCCCGCGTGGCCTGGGGTGTGCGGATGTGGACATCCACCAGGCGGAGCCCACTGGCTATGCTAATGTAGAGCGACGCAATACATAAGTCAGCTTGTCTCTGGAACCATTCCCCTATCCTGGGACCTCGTGACATCTTGAAGTCCCTCCCCCAAGACCACCCTGCCGACTTGTAAAAAGTAGGGCTTGATCTCATAAAGAGACACTTCCTGTCCCACTTGGACTGGGGGACCATAGATGTTAATAAGACAAGTTCCTTGTCCCTTCATGAGGATCAGGATCAGGCACTCCCCATTTCTAACTCAATAACTCGTCGTCATTCAAACCGGTGCGGTAAAAGGACCGCCACTCCTCGCTATACGGCTCGGCGCAAGAGACCAATAGGAAGGCCCGTGTCTCCATTCCCTCTTACTTTAAACACGGCCGCCAAATCTGGCAGCCTGGTCTCCTGCAAAAATAAAATGTCGGCTTCAACACGGCCGAGAAATCAAAGGCCGCAAATCTAGCCGCATCAGACTTAATGCTGGCGACAATTATGGACGCCAGCGTCAACGGAGTGGTGCCGCCATCATTAGTGATTGAGTTAGACGGCTTTCTTTTTACCCATTCTTACCCACCACCCTCGGGAAATGAACACCCCCTTTTAGACATATTGTGTGTCCATCTCCCGCACCTGATGCTTAAGGGGCAGATTCAGACCTGCCCCCTCATCTCGTCTCCTCGACTCTGGCCAGTCTCCCCTCCTGAGGACCCTGACTCCCAGGGTAGACTCGGCACCCCCTGCAGGCTCCGCCACCTCTGGCCCTTCACCCTCAGCCCCTCCATCGCAGGTAGAGGGCTCAATCCAGGGCCAGGAATCGATTTGAAGTTCGACCAGCAGGGGTTGGTTGCACCTTCTTGGGTACCTTAGTCAGGGAGGGAGAAGATCTTACACCTCCCTTCTTTTTACCCTTTCTCTTCTTTTTTGGCGCCACGCTTACGCTTTTCCTCTAGCCACGCCCTATCTATCCTCATCCATACTCTCATAATGGGGGAGTCTGAGGACGTGGCACCTTCCTCTCTCTCGATCCTCCTGACCCCTCATCCAGTTACATCTCCCCTGGGGCCCTCAGCGACAGGTGTGGTCTCCAGGAGAGCGCCAGAGGTTTCCCAGCAGCCCGAGACTCCCCCCGCTCTCTCCTCCTGTTGACGCTTCTCTAGACGCCTTAGCTGGGCAGGCGTCTTTTTCCTGTCTTTCTTCCCGGCCCCTCATTCCTCCACCTCTGCAGTCCCCTCCCCGCAGATTCAGCCTCATGGCTTTCATCGCTGAGGCTGAGCCCAGCATTAGCGAAGAAAGAGGACAACGACTGTACGGGTGACCGAGATCACCACACAGGTTACACCTAATCTGCCCTGTACAGGATGCAGCGAGATGGCCGACCCCCCCCACACAACGCACACTTCTGCACGGTGCAGTTTGCGCTGAAATGTGTGGGGTCACCGCACCTGTGACACAGCTTAGGTCGGCCCCCGGTAGAAGATACGGATCCGATCCCTCCCCGGAAGGCTGATGAAGGGATGTGGGCGCTGAGTTACATGAACGCCTCAACTTCACCATGAAGGTCCAGGCCCCTGACCAGATACCATTACTCATCACGATTTTCTCGGGTACTCCCATACCTCTCCATAACGATTCATCCAGGTCATGATGTCAAAGCAAGATAGTGATTCGTTACGGGTAAGAACGGTCACTTCTTGAGTTCGCTCTGGCGGGACACTGCTTGCACAGCAAAGTCCGCCAACTCGGGCTCGTTTGTTCTCAGCTCATAGTTGGACCAGAAGAGCTCAAGCCCCTCCGGCCGAAACAAAGCTGACATCAAACTCAGATGTAACCATAGGATGGATCAACAAAGATGTCAGCCGCCTTTAAGTCCATCTTCAGCAGCAGCTCAACTACCGTGCCCGAGGGGACACACATCACTGCCACGCCACCGAAGACGGACCACATTCCTACGGTTAGCACCCGGCCCGGTTGTTCGGGAGCGACCATGATGTCTCCCTGCCTCTTTGCTCTCGGAAGGCGACAGGCCGTCCTCTCTATCCAAAATGACAAATCAAACCTCTGCCCCGCTACATTGATCGTCCTTTCTCCCTTCTGTAAGGCCTGCAGGAGGCGCCGTTGCAAAAAGCCGTCCCCAGAGCCCAGAGACGAGGATGATGGAACCCTACTTCCCCAGCAGCGACACTGGCATATCTCTTAATAGGGGCCGCCACTGGGGAGCAACCGGACCACCCTGTACCCACACATTAATCACTACCCACCTTCATGTTACACTCAGCCACGCCCTCACACCACCAGTCCCTCCATCACCCACCCCCAAAGCTGGAAAAGATTCAGCACCACTCACACCATTCACATCCCCACAACACATTACTGATCCACTCACACTGGCTGCCAGCAACAACATAGGGACATGACCACCTCCGCTCTTCAGGCACAAGGGAACGGGGTCCCCCGACGCATCGCCCAGAGGGGACCACAACTCTTGTCACACTTGTGCCCTCCGCATCATCGGTAGCAGATGTTATTTACTTCTCCTGGGGCTTGGTACATTCGCCGCTGCTCTTTAGCCGGTTGTGAGGCGCCGCTGATCTTCAATTTCCACAGAATTCAATTTATCCCAACACCAACACAGAATAAACACTTTTGTCTGGGAGGTCCGGAGCCCTCAGCCTCAGCGCCCCCTCCACTGCGCCGCCCCATAACCAAGTGATCAGCGGCAACAGCATGAAGAGGCGCCGAGGCACCGGAAGCTGCCACCAGTGCCGGGCTGTCCCCCCTCCCCGCGGGGACGCACCACAGCACTGGATTTTGATGTTATCGCCACTGCCGACCGCCCTGACTGTCCGGCCTGCGGCGATTCCTCCCCTGCTCCCCCACTGTTCCACACAAACAGAGACGGAGCCCATCCCAACATCAGATGTCACACCTGTAATCCCCGCACCTTTGCACGGGTCCACAGCAGAACTCGGGGGGGTTTGGGTAGCAGGGCTTGCACAGTGAGCTGACCCGCGCTGTGCCCGGGGGGTTTCAGGGAGGGGGTAAAGAGAAACGTACCTCTTCTTGCTGCTTTGGCCTGGTCTTCTCGTCCTTCCTCCGGCTGCTCTCCCCAGCGGCTCCTCTGGAGTTCATCGCCAAACGAAAGTTCTCCATGCACACTGGGGACTCGAGCACCGGATCTCTCGCATGAGCGCCCCTCCCTGGCTGCCGTGGTCACTGTCCTCCCCCGAGCGAGGTGTTACTGCTGGCTGTCCTGCAGGGGGCCCACTGCACGAGGGCCTGCTGATCTTCCTGCAGGCCGCCAGGTTGGTCCTGCCTGTGATCGTCATCATCATCATCATCCTCCTCCTCCTCCACCTGGCTTGCAGGCTGCAACCCCATCAGCCTTGCTCTCTGTACAGCCTCTGAGCAAATCGGTCATCATTAATCAGTTTTTCCTTAATGGTCCGTGTTATCACAAATAAAGGTCTTTCTTTTGTCAGCTTGTCAATCTCTGCCTTTAGGTGATTAATCTCTCCTTTAACCTCCGTCTTGCGCTTCTTTGGCGCCGTGTTCGCCCTGGCGCGGGCACATCGCAGCTCCTCCGGAGCCTCCTGATGGTCTTGGTCGCCTATTCGTACTCACAAGGTGGCTCTGGACCCGGAGGCATAGGTGGACAAAGACTCCCGGTCCCCTGCACCGCCCACCTCCCCCCCATGGTCAGCCTTACCTCTGTGAGCACTCCGACATCTCGTTCAAGCCCCGGAAGGACCGCTGTCCCCGCACCATCATGGACATCCAGGTTCTTTGCCGCGCCGCCTCACACCAGACTCAGGGGGAGCAGGAGCATTATTACTACGACTCCTGTGGAACGTCTCACCCCTGAGTCCTCCATAGCGCTGGCCGGTTCCTGGCTACCCCTGCCCCCGCCGGCCTGGCCCGGGAAGCAGGGATCCGGGGCTTGCCGCTCTGGCTCATGCCTGGAAACCCACCCCTCCTGGGAAGGGAGAGAGCAGGCCCCAGGTGGAGGTGGATTATTCCTAGGCTCAGAAGCAGCAGCAGCACACAGCCTCTCACAGCAACAGACAGAGATAACGAGCTAACGAGCTCCAGAGCTGCACTCACTATTCTGCTGCTGGTGCAGTCACTGTGTACATACATGACATTACTTATCCTACTGATCCTGAGTTACAATCCTGTATTATCTCCAGAGCTGCACTCACTATTCTGCTGCTGGTGTAGTCACTGTGTACACACATACATTACTTTCCTGTACTGATCCTGAGTTACATTTCTGTATTACTCCGAGCTGCACTCACTATTCTGCTGCTGGTGCAGTCACTGGTGTACATGACATTACTTATCCTGTACTGATCCTGAGTTACATCCTGTATTATACCCCAGAGCTGCACTCACTATTCTGCTAATGCAGTCCATATGATCTCTGGCGCCCCTCTCTGGTGCAGTAACCCTGTCTGACTTATATTACTTAAGGAAAATAAGAGACGTTACTATAACAACCAATTTTGCTTTTGTATGTGAAGGATTTGCTGATGACCTTCAAACATCCTTGAGTATAGAGGAATCCTGTGTAACATGTCAGGTGTCCTCCGTCTCCTGCATTAACTCTTCGCTGATATCTGCCACCGGCAATTCTGGTAACTTGGCCTTCATACCGTGGCAGCAGTGGAAGCGCGGCTGCGGCTATATATAGCGTGAGAACGCGGTCTACGAAGAGCCGCCGAGAGATTGACTGCTAATATGCTGTGCTCCCTTATATAAAGGTCAAGTGACGTCCGATACAAAGTAAACACGGATTCTGCTCTATTTATCAAACCGGGAATAAGTTCATGTTTCTTCTGAAAGGGATTTTTTTTACGATTTATTCTTTAAAGTAATACTGTGTAAAAGATAGAAAGAAAGCTCCCAATCTACTAAAGGACCCTCCATTCCAGTGCTGCTGGTCCTGTCCCTGCGCCTGGACTGGAAGTCATGTTAATCAGCCAATCATTGGCCACAGTGTTCACAGATCTTTTGCTAATGTTGTGGAGCTATCAGTCCCGGTATCTGACCATTATAATCCTCTCCACTCTCAGAGAGGAGGAGCTGAATCAGAAAAGGGGGCATGTGTTATGCAAATCTTCTCTGACAAGTAAAATATTATCAACACACACGCCCCCCTCCTCTACTCCAGCTCCTCCTCTCTGACAGTGAAGAGGATTATGATGGTCAGATACCGGGACTGATATCACAGCAACTGTAAGGGCTAGAAAGAAAATTCGAAGTGCCCCTGAATCTGTGTAGCAGCCTCTACAGCAAGGCATACACATCAACACAGGTACATAGCTCCCTCCTGGGTTCTCTGAACAACTCCTCAAATATCAACTCTGATTGTAGTTCTCAATAAATATTGGCTCTCCTTGTAGAAAACCATTGTTAAAGGGCAGGCAATGGCCTCTGGGAAAAAAAATATGCAAATTAGCTCTCCCCCAGAAGGATGAAATCTATTCTGTGTCTGCATATAGGCATCTGCTGTGTTGATCAAGGTCCGAGCCATTAAAAAGCCTGTAATCTCCAGATAACCCTCATCAGATATTTCCGGATAATACGTAGCGAGAGACGTTTCGTCTGTCGAATGTTTAGACTTTGGATTCTGTCATTAGATGGAGATTGTTTTCAGACAACAGTCTATAAGTATGTGATACAACAGATGGGATGTGCAGATGTCCGCTCCGAGCCCGTACGCTTTCCGTCACTATACTGGATCCCTGTATATTAACTTATTCTGTAAACATATTCCCAGTAAATTCCGATCACACCGGAGCCGCACACAGGGAGAGAATGGAGATGAAAACTGGTGAGACTTTATGGGGGTTGCAAATTATTGAAGTTTTGGCGTCAAAAAGTGACAAAAAGTCACAGGATCCTTTCCTGACAATCAGAAAAAATGGCTGAAATCTAGAACCACTGCAAGAGCCACATGTACAGCCAGAGGGGGTCACCACTACTCACCCTGGTGTATGTATTATTCTACTCAGCTTGTGATTTAATATCACAGACAATACTTAGAGATTAAAGAATCAACGTTACTATGTTAAATCTGAAGGACAGCGGAGCTCCAGAGACATAGAAATATCACAAGGAGCCGCCTAATGATACCTAACGCCCTGTGACACTATGGGGCAGATTTACTTACCCGGTCCATTCGCGATCCAGCGGCGCGTTCTCTGCGGTGGATTCGGGTCTTCTGGCGATTCACTAAGGCAGTTCCTCCGATGTCCACCAGGTGTCGCTGCTGCGCTGAAGTCCGCCGAGGCCCGCCAGAGTTCACGTTCCTATTCCTGGTGAAGGTAAGCGCGTGTCCAGCAACACTTTTTTTTTTAAATGCGGCGGTTTTTCCGAATCCGTCTGGTTTTTTATCGTCCACGCCCCCCCCCCCCATTTCCGTCGCGTGCATGCCAGCGCCGATGCGCCACAATCCGATCGTGTGCGCCAAAAACCCGGAGCAATTCAGGAAAAATTGCCGCAAATCGGAAATATTTGGGTAACACGTTGGGAAAACGCGAATCGTGCCCTTAGTAAATGACCCCCAATGTATCTACTAAAAGGGCCGCAGTAGAGGCACCACAAGAATATAACTACTAAAATACTGCCCCTATGTACAGGAATATAACTACTATAATACTGCCTCTTATGTACAGGAATATAACTACTATAATACTGCCCCTATGTACAGGAATATAACTACTATAATACTGCCCCTATATACAAGAATATAACTACTATAATACCGCCCCCTATGTACAAGAATATAACTATTATAATACTGCCCCCTATGTACAAGAATATAACTACTATAATACTGCCCCCTGTGTACAAGAATATAACTACTTAATACTGTGACCCCCATGTAACAAGAAAATAACTACTAAATTACTCGCCCCCTATGTCAAATATATACTTAGTATAATCGCCCTATGTACAAAATATACTACTATATACTACTCCCCCTATGTACAAGAATATAAACTTAGCTATTATACTGCCCCCTATGTCAAGAATATACTGCTATAATACTTCGCCCCTATGTACAGGTAATAACTAAACTACTAATACTGCCCCTAGTACAGGAATATAACTACTATAATACTGCCCCCTATTTACAGATAGAACTACTATATACTGCCCCTATGTACAAGATATAACTACTTATATACTGCCCCATTACCAGAATATAACTATTAAGCTGCCTAGACAAGACTATAACTACTAAATACTGCCCCCTATGTGACACGAAAATATAACTACGATAATACTGCCCCCTATGTACAAGGAATAACTACTAATACTCGCCCCCTGTGTACAAGACATAACTACTATAATACTGCCCCTATGTCAAGTATACCTACTATAATACTGCCCCTAGGTACAAGAAATATAACTACTAAATACTACTCTACCCTATGTACAAGATATAAACTCCTATAATACTGGACTGCCCCCTATGTACAAGAATAGAACTACATAATACTGCCCCTATGTACAGGATTATAACTACTAATACTGCCCCCTATACAGGAATATAACTACTATAAATACTGCCCGCCTAGTACAGGAAATATAACTTAATTGCCCCTATGTACGATAACTACTATAATCTTGCCCCCTATGTACAGGAATTATAACTACTAATATACTACCCTCTATGTCAAGAATATAAACTACTATATCTGCCCTAGTGTTACAAGAATATACTACTATAATACTGCCCCTAGTGTACAGGAATTAACTACTATATACTGCCCCTATTACAAATATAATACGATAACACTGCCCCCTATGTACAAGATATAAACTACTATAATACTGCCCCTAGGTACAAGAATAATATACTATAATACTGCCCCCTATTACAAGAATATAACTACAACTAACTGCCCCCTATGTACGGAATAAAACTACTACTAGACTGCCTCCCCTATGTACAAGAATATAACTACTATATACTGCCCCTTAGGTACAGGAATATAACTACTATAATACTGCCCCTATGTACAGGAATATAACTACTACAATACTGCCCCCTACTGGTACAAGAATATAGACTCCATATTGCCCTTATGTACAGTGAATATAACTACTATAATACTGCCCCCTGTACAGGGATAATAATACTATAATACTGCCCCCTAGTACAAATATAACTACTATAATACTGCCCCTTTGTACAAGAATAACTACTATAATACTGCCACCTAGTCAAGATATAACTAAATAATACTGCCCTTATGTACAGATATAACTACTATTAATACTCCCCCTAGTACAGAAATATATACTATATAAATACTGCCCCTATGTATAAGTATCATAATCGACTATAATACTCTATGTGTGTGTAAGATATTTACACAGCAGCCTTTTCCTCCCAGTACAGATGTGGCTCAGCCCCGCCCCCTTGTCTCTGTGTGATATCGGCAGGGTATGAATAATGGATGCCTCTCCTGTGTCTGGCAGTGGCTGCTCCCTTGGAGTGTGTTTATCTTCGGAGTATAACAGGTAGGAGAAAAAGACTATTGATCTCCTCCTGGGACGACTTATTCTTCTGTGTAGTATAGAAAGCCTGGAGCCACATGTGCAGGGAAGACGTATTATAGGGACATAGTATTATATTGCGGTATGAGGCGTCTTGTGGGCGGATGTTTTCCTTTATGCTGTCATTCAGTTTTATCCTGAAATACTCTGTGCTGCAAGGAGACACTGCATTAACAACCTCCCATATGGTCCCATTCCCCAACTTTTCCAATCAAAACCCTGAGTCTCCCAAACAATGGATAACAGGTCACTGCCCCCTGCAGATCAACCACTCTCTCCTGACTACTCTGTGCTGCCAAAAACAAA
>CM033643.1:259944-399285 GCA_019512145.1 Engystomops pustulosus | reverse complement strand
AGATACAGCAGCCCAGCTCTATGTAAGGTGATGTCTATATAATGGCAACTTAGATACAGCAACCCGCCTCTATGTAAGGTAGTTGCCTATATAATGGCAGCTTAGATACAGCAGCTCAGCTCTATGTAAGGTCTTGGTGGCTCTATATAAATGGCAGCCGTAGATACAAGCATGTCCATTTTATGTCAACATGGTGGCATTAATTGGAAGCTTAGATACAGCATGTCCATTCTATGTCACATGGTGGCTATATAATGGCAGCTTAGATACAGCATGTCCATTCTATGTCACATGGTGGCTATATAATGGCAGCTTAGATACAGCATGTCCATTCTATGTCACATGGTGGCTATATAATGGAAGCTTAGATACAGCATGTCCATTCTATGTAATGTGGTGGCTATATAATGGCAGCTTAGATACAGCATGGTCCTTCTATGTACACTGGGGCTATATATGCAGCTTACTACACGCCCTTTCATTCTAGTAACTGGTGGCCATATAATGGCAGCTTCATACACGCATGCTCATCTCTATGTAACAGGGAATGGCTATATATGGCACGCTTACAGCAGCCCAGCTCTATGTAAGGTGATGTCTATATAATGGCAGCTTAGATACAGCAACCCACCTCTATGTAAGGTAGTTGCCTATATAATGGCAGCTTAGATACAGCAGCTCAGCTCTATGTAAGGTGGATGTCTATATAATGGCAGCTTAGATACGGTCGCACTCAGCCTTAGTGTAAGGTGAGGTGTCTAATAATATGGAAGCCTAGAGATAGCATCTCCGCTCTATGTAAGGAGGGGAGGTATGGAGGAGGGAGAGGTGGCTGTATGATTTGGAGTGGATAAGAGTGGGTGAAGGGGAGAGCATAGGGGGGAAGGAGGTGAAGGGGGCGAGTGGTGTGGGGTGGGAGGGTTTAGATGAGCGGTAGAGTGGGGGAGGATTTCCTTCCTTCTCTCCGTTTGAGGGTGGCAGCTTGCAATACAGCAGCTCAGCCTATGTAACGTGGATGCCTATATCAATGGCAGCTTAGATACAGCAGCTCAACTCTATGTAGGTAATGCCTTATAATGGAAGCTTAGATATAGCATCTCAGCTCTATGTAAGGTGGATGCCTATATAATAGGAACTTAGATACAGCATCTCAGCTCTATGTAAGGTGAATGCCTATATAATCCCTGCTTAGATACAGCAGCTCAGCTCTATGGTAGTTTCTTCTATAACAGTAGCTTAGATATAGCAGTGCATCTCTATGTATGGTAGCATAATATTGTATGTACACAGTGAGATAGGATGATGCTCCTGTGAGGCCTCTGGATGTAGTAAGATTGGAGTATAAGGAGAACCCTGCAGCCTTAATGCTTCATATTTCTCTATAGTTACAATTATTTGGTTTGTCAACCAGAGGTATCATCTTTGTATATCCTCTCCCTTGAACACATATTCTCCTGCCTTCCCTGGTTCCTCCCACCCCCTCCCCCTCCCAGGGTGTACTGGTAATACGGTCTGGGAGCCCATCCCATTGTTTTCTATGAATGGAGAGCCCCTCCCGATCCCTGCCCGGATCTCTCCACTTTTATCAATGGTCCTGAGCGTTTAGCAGACGGCTAATGGCTCGCGCTGATATCCCATTACATTGTGCTAATAGCTGCAGATGTGGAGGTCACCGCGCTGCTGGTGTGTCAGCACTTCCAGAACTGGACGGCGGCGGCTAATTGCCCCCCCCCCCCATCCTAAATACGGATCAGCCGCTTATTCAGAAAATATATCGATTCCTCCCCCTTTCTTTGCATCGTCTCCATGGTCCTCACACAATGGAGGGTCCTGGCAGGAGATCCATAGGCAGTCAAGGTCATGGAGTCTGGGGGTGACCCCTGGGGCTAGCTCAAGGTCACAAGGTTAGGGAAAGGCTGGGATGTGCCAGGGGTGAGGGTCTGACCTGTGGGACCTCCACCAATCCTTGGAGACGATGTAGAGCTGGATCCCCCGAAGCAGATCCCTGCGTATCCAGGAGATTGGGGGGAATGTATTGAGTGACCCCGAGGTCCGTACATGTAGGGCGTAGGTTACCCCAGAGAGCAGAGAGCGACCCGTCAGCCTCATCGCCTTGTATAAATAGTATATCCAATTATTCCAGATCACTGCGGGTCAGCGCCTCATGACCCATCCCAGTCTTCCATACTGCACTCACCTGAGTGCCCACTCTCTGTATATATATATATAAGCCACATCCGTCTCAGCAGGTGTGACCATGCAAACTACAGCCAGTGTTATGTATTGTCCCTGGAGAGATGTGTAATCAGACCTTTTTATATGTTATTAGTAGCAGCAGGACTGTGATACATGGATTTATATGCCATTATAGTCGCTTCTTCAAGTGCACTCAGGGCGTTTCCACACACTGCTGTGCTCTGTGTTCTCTGGAGACAGCGTTAGTTATTGGTCCTAGAGAGATGTGTAATCATATATTTGTGTATGTTATCAGTAGCAGCAGGACTGTGAAATATGAAGTTATATTCCCTTATTGTAACTTCACCAAGTGCACACGGGGCATTCCCACACACTGCTGTACTCTAAGCTCTCTGGAGACAGCCCTAGTTATTGGCCCTGGAGATATGTGTAATCATAGATTTGTTTATGTTATTAGTAGCAGCAGGACTGTGAAATATGAATTTATATCCCATTAGTGTCACTTCACCAAGTGCACGCGGGGCATGCCCACACACTGCTGTGCTCTGTTCTCTCGGGAGACAGCGTTAGTTATTGGCCCTGGAGATATGTGTAATCATACATTTGTTTATGTTATTAGTAGCAGCAGGACTGTGAAATATGAACAGCAGTGTGAGGAGATAATATAATGGAGATGATATAATCATCTGAATATTCTGGATGATCAGATCTTTGTTCTAAAATCGTCTCTGTTACAGCGATATCTGCCCCAGTGAATTATCCGTCAGATTAATATTTTTGTTTCATATAAGAGTATTGAGGGTTTTTGGATCAAATTTGATGTTATTTAAAAAAATGCCTTAATTTTCTGAATGTCTTATTAATCTAATGATGTATTATTTGCTGTGTGAATGTATGTGATTATAGAGCGTGCGGCTCCTGATCGCGCATTGTCCGCAGGGACTTGCTATTCCCAGCAGCTGAACATGGCAGCCGGCCACTTCCTCTTCCTCCCGTCCTCTCGGGATAAACTTAGCAGCTAATGATCTCCTCTGGATGGTGGAGATGTGATTGATCCATCTCATGTACAAGGTCTCATGATGTTCTGTAGGCACCAGGAATTTAACTCTATCTATACTGGAATAGGAGAGACACCCCCTATAATAACTGGGAATCAGCAGCCAGTGTTATGTATTGTCCCTGGAGAGATGTGTAATCAGACCTCACACTGCTGTGCTCTCTGCAGCCAGTGTTATGTATTGTTCCTGAGAGATGTGTAATCAGACCTCTCACACTGATGTGCTCTGTGCTCTCTGCAGCCAGTGTATGTATGTTCCCTGGAGAGATGTGTAATCAGACCTCACACTGCTGTGCTCTTTGCTCTCTGCAGCCAGTGTTTATGTATTGTTCCTGGAGAGATGTGTAATCAGACCTCACACTGCTGTGCTCTGTGCCTCTCTGCAGCCAGTGTTATGTATTGTTCCTGGAGAGATGTGAAATCAGACCTCACACTGCTGTCTCTGTGCTCTCGCAGCCATGTTATTATTGTCCCGTGAGAGAGTTGTAATCAGACCTCACACTGCTGTGTCTGTGCTCCCTCAGCCAGTGTTATGTACTGTCCCTGGAGAGATGTGTAATCAGACCTCACACTGCTGTGCTCTGTGCTCTCTGCAGCCAGTGTTATGTACTGTCCTGGAAGATGTGTAATCAGACCTTACAACTGCTGTACTCTGTGCTCTCTGCAGCCAGTGTTATGATTGTTCCGTGGAGGATGTGAAATCAGACCTTACATACTGCTGTGCTCTGTGCTCTCTGCGTCAGTGTTATGTTATAGTGCCTGGGAGATTGTGTAATCATACCTCACACTGCTGTGCTCTTGTCTCTCTGCAGCCAGTGTTATTATTGTCCTTGAGAGATGTGTAATCAGATCTCACACTGCTGTGCTCTGTGCGCTCTGCAGCCAGTGTTATGTATTGTTCCTGAGAGATGTGTAATCAGACCTCACACTGCGGTGCTCGTGCTCTCTGCAGCCAGTGTTATGTATTGTCCCTGGATGATGTGTAATAGACATCACACTGCTTCTCTGTGCTCTCTGCAGCCAGTGTTTAAGTAGGCCCTGGAGACATGTGAAATCAGACCTTACACTGCTGTGCTCTGTGCTCTCTGCAGTCAGTGTTATGTATTGTCCCTGGAGACATGTGTAATCATACATTTGTGTGTGCTGCTTGTAGTGAAAGGACTGTGAAATATGGATTTATATTCCAGGATTGTAACTTCTCTAACAGTTCAACCAGCACCATGTTACATTGGCTTTTACATGATTAGATACACAGCTCAGCAGTCAGTATCACACAGGATGGGATTAGATACACAGCTCAGCAGTCAGTATCACCAGGATGGATTAGATACCAGCTCAGCAGGCAGTATCCACCGGAGATGATTAGAATACACATC
Organism: Engystomops pustulosus; assembly: GCA_019512145.1. NCBI lineage: Eukaryota > Metazoa > Chordata > Amphibia > Anura > Leptodactylidae > Engystomops > Engystomops pustulosus. The sequence continues at coordinate 394,656 of CM033643.1, read as the reverse complement.
TCAGCAGGCAGTATCATCACACAGGATGGGATTAGATACACAGCTTCATCATCATATCACACAGGGTAGATTAGATTCCACTCAGCAGTCAGTAATCAGCACAGGTAGGATTAGATACACGCTCATGCGTCAGTATCACAGTCAAGATGGGATTAGATACAAAACCGCTCAGCCAGGTTGTATCACACAGGATGGGATTTAGATACCAGCTCAGCAGGTGGATCACACAGGTGGGATTGATCACAGCTCAGGCAGTCAGTATCACACAGGATGGGATAGATACACACTCAGCAGTCATAATATCACACAGGATGGGATTGAGATACAACAGCTCAGCCGTCAGATCACACAGGATGGGATTGAGACACAGCTCAGCAGTGCAGTATCACCAGGAGAGGATTAGATACACCAGCTCATCAGGCAGTCATCAACAGAGGGATTAGAATACAAACATCTCAGCATCATATCACACAGGTAGGATTAGATCAGCTCAGCTCCAGTACACACAGGGTAGGATTAGATGCAACAGCTCAGCGCATATGCACACAGGATGGGAATTAGTACAACCGCTCACCAGGTTGTATCCACAGGATGGGATTAGATACCCACAGCTCAGCAGGTTTTTTTGGACACCAGGAGTGGATTTAGATACACAGCTCAGCAGGTTGGATCCACACAGAGGGATTAATAATCAACACTCAGCAGTCAGTTATCCAGCAGCGTGTAGGATTAGACACCGCTCGGCAGTGCAGTATCACACAGATGCTGGATTAGATACACAGCTCAGCAGACAGTAATCACACATATCGGGATAGATCCATAGCTCAGCAGTCATTATCAACCAGGGTAAAGGATTGATACACAGCTCAGCAGTCCGTATCACACAGGGTAGATTAGACACACAGCTCAGCAGTCAGTATCACACTGACGTATTAGTACCCCTGACCTTTTGTGGTTCCCTGACCTCTGTGGGTTCCCTGACCTCTGTGTTTCCCATGACCTCTTTGGTCCACCTCTGTGGGTTCCCTGACCTCTGTGGGTTCCCTGACCTCTGTGGGTTCCCTGACCTCTGTGGGTTCCCTGACCTCTGTGGGTTCCCTGACCTCTGTGGGTTCCCTGACCTCTGTTGGTTCCCTGACCTCTGTTGGTTCCCTGATCCTGTGGGTTCCTACCCTGTCCTGACCTCTGTTGGTTCCCTGGCCAATTTTTTGCCTGATCCCTGGTGTCTCTTGCTGTAGGTGGTCTCCCTCTACATCAGACCATCACTATAACTAGTGACCTGGTGCAGTCCCATGATACATACAAAGTTCAGCACCCAGTCTCAGCCATGTCGAAAAAGGCCTAACACTCAATGCGCCCCTGGGAAGAATGGTAGCGAATTAGCTCTCCTTCCGGAAGGATAGAACTCATCTTAACGCATCCTATGCTGTAAGTCAAAATGTCCGTACCCAATTAAAAAATCCTTGAATGAATATGGATATCTGTCCAAACCAAAGCCCCTGGGAATCTGTGTTCTGCTTAGATTTTGGATTTACCAAAGCTCCCCAACACAAAAATTGGCTTACAATTTTAATACGATTATTTTAACTATTCAAGGTCTAAATGAGCCGCCTCCTCCCTTCCCCCCCCCCCCCAAAAAAAACAGGGATTAATATAAATACTACATGTGCCCACTTGTGGATACCTGAGCCGTGCCGTCATGCGTCCTGTCAGTCGGGTATAAGTTATGGCAGTCGACATGAGTCAACCGACCCTGAAATCTCTCCACATTTCTCTCAGAGACCTAAATAGACGTTTCATTTTCCATCTCTGATTCATCCTCATTTTACACATTTTTCAATCATTTTAGTCTTTGAAGTCCTGGAAGCAGCATCACAAATGTGCGTCATACGCACGGTGCGCTACAAGCGTGGATCAGGACTGTAGAGGGGAAATCAAAGCCCTCTAATTACAACTCATTATTAATGTCATAACGCTAGAGACCTTTGGAATTCTATGGCTTTGTATCTTAATCTCCAAGAAGCCCTATTCTGGGGTGTCTGAGGACAAGGAGAGGAAGGAGGAAAGTGGAGAATCGCTGGATTCTAGAAGATAAATATCATCCGAACATAAAAAGCATTCTACATAAGGAATAACATGCTACACACTAGCATAACACCTTACTATTATCTGCAAGCAGCCTCCGTCTTAACCCATTTGCGCCTCTTAGCATTGGCTCATATAGGACATTATAAAAGAATTCTGAGATGTACTGTATGACTTTGCACTTGGGTTATATAACACTTACTACTAGCTCTAACGGTCTCTATGTCTAGGTATCTCCCCATTCTCATAGAAGAATCATCAGGCTCATATAGGACATTATAAAGAAGTGCTGAGATGTACTGGTATGGCTTAAGCACTTGGGGTTAGATAGAAACTTACTACTAGCTCCAGCAGTCTCTATGTCTAAGTATCTTCCCTTTCTCATAGAAGAATCATCAGGCTCATATAGGACATTATAAAGAATGTATCACACATGTTAGGATTAGTCGAGGCCTGTAGCAACGGTCGATTAACAAAAGCTAGGCAGGCTGTCATCACGTGCTGGCTTTAGATAACATTTTTCCTGGTTTGCTCCGGTGTGGTTTTTGTGTCTCATATCTATGCTCCCTGATGCATCTCTGATGTCGCCCTCCGGGCTCCTCTCCGCACTTCTATTTCCGCTCACATTGGCACGCCTCTTACGGATCCATCCATCTAATCAGAGGTCCAGCGTTATTCGCAGCTGCGTTGGGCTGAAGGCGGTGGTCCACGCGTGCTCTGCGCAGCCCCAATCCTCGCTCTTCCCTCACTCTATAAAGAGACTTGGTTAACTTCATTCTTATTTATAGTGCGATCCATCACCTGACGATGTATACCCTAATCTTCCAGGGATCACGCATAGAAGCGCACCTACTACTCCCAGCATGCCGGAGAGAGAGCAGGCTGCGAGCTGTCAGTGTCAAATCACGCATTCCTTCTTATGCCATCATTTTGTTACAAGTTATTATTGCATTACTGTATGTCAGCGCGGGAAGTTGGTACTAATCATAGCAAGTATTGTGGTGTCAATCGTTACAATTGTATCAGGGAGACTCATTTGAGCTACAGATTACAAGAACAGGATGAGAACAAGTCCAACAGTATCACAGCATGACAGATTAGATACACAGCTCACAAACACGTATTCACACGGATGAAGGATTAGATACGAGCTCAGGCCAAGACAGTACTATCACACAGGATAGGATAGATACGACGCCTCGCAGACATGAATCACACAGGAGTAGGATTTAGCTACCAGTCAGCAGTACAGTAATCAGCACATATAGGGATAGATACCGCGCTGCAGCAACAGTTAATCACACATGTATGAGATATAGTATACACAAGCTACAGCAGACAGTGATCACACATGATAGATTAGACACAGCTGCTCAAGCGCGTTATCACAACAGGTAGGATTCGCTACACAGCCTCAGCAGCTCAGTATCACACATGATAGGATTAAGATACAGACCAGCAGCAGCTCGTGAGATCAGAAGCAGTCAAGACACAACATGATAGGATTAGATCCCAGCTAAGCAGCAGTATCACACAGGATAGGATTAGATACGCATCTCAGCAGCCAGTATCACATCGGATAGGATCAGATACACAGCTCAGCAAACAGCTACCACAGCATGGATCCAGATACACAGCTCAGCCCAGACAGTATCACACGAGATAGGAGATACCTGGGGAAGCACTGTGCCGCTGGGTATTTCCCTACTGGAAGACAGCCCTGTGCGTCTGGATATTTCCCTACTGTGTAAGGCATGTGTTGGCTTCGCTACTACGGTACCTGGACTAAATTCAGTGTGTGCTGGGCTACTTCACGCTATGGGGAGAAGCACTTGTGCTGGCTACTTTTCACTGTAGGAAAGGACAGTTGTCGCTTGGTCTATTATCTTCCTAGGTAAGGTCACTGTGTGCTGGGCTACGCATCTAGCTGGGCAAATCAAGTGTGTGCTGGCCTACCATCTACTGGGGAAGGCATGGTGGCTGGGCTACTCAGTCTAAAGAGGGATAGACACTGTGTGTGTTGGGTCTACCTATCTAAGGGGAGACACTGTGTGCTGGCTGTCTCTATGTCTAGGTATCTCCCCATTCTCATAGAAGAATCATCAGGCTCATATAGGACATTATAAAGAAGTGCTGAGATGTACTGGTATGGCTTAAGCACTTGGGGTTATATAGAAAACTTACTACTAGCTCTAACGGTCTCTATGTCTAGGTATCTCCCCATTCTCATAGAAGAATCATCAGGCTCATATAGGACATTATAAAGAAGTGCTGAGATGTACTGGTATGGCTTCTCAGCACTTGGGTTAGATGAACCTTAACTACTAGCTCCAGCAGTCTCTATGTCTAAGTATCTTCCCTTTCTCATAGAAGAATCAGCAGACTCATATAAGATATTATAGAGAATTATTGAGATACACTGATATGAATTTAGAACTTGGGGTTTAACAGAAAACTTACTACTAGCTCCAGCAGTCTCTATGTCTAGGTATCTCCCCTTTCTCATAAATGAATCATCAGGCTCATATAGGAAGCGCTGAGATGTACTGATATGAATTAAGCACGTGGGTTTAAATAGTAAACTGACTACTAGCTCCAGCAGCCTCGGTGTTGAGATGTCTCCTCTTTCTCATAGAAGAATCAAGGGCTCATATAGGAGATTATAGAGAAGTACTGAGATAAATTAAGCACTTGGGTTTAGAAAAAAGTAATTTAGAAAAAAAATACTACTAACTCCAGCAGCATCTATCTCTTGTCTAGGTATCTCTTTCTCATAAAAGAATCAGCAGGCACTGAGATGCACTGCTATGAATTAAACTCTTGAAATAAGATAGAAAACTTACTTCTAGCTCCAGCAGCCTCTGTGTCTAGGTATCTCCTCTTTCTCATAGAAGAATCAGCAGGCTCATGTAAGACATTATAAAGAATTACTGAGATGTGCTGGTATCACTTTAGCACTTGGGGTTAGATAGAAAACTTACTACTAGCTCCAGCAGTCTCTATGTCTAGGTATCTCCCCTTTCTCATAGAAGAATCAACAGGTTCATATAAGATATTATAGAGAATTATTGAGATGTTCTGATGTGAATTAAACATTTAGGGTTTAACAGAAAACTTACTACTAGCTCCAGCTTTCTCACAGAAGAATCAGCAGGTTCATATAGGATATAATGGAGAATTATTGAGATGTACTGATATGAATCAAGCACTTGGGGTTCAAAAGAAAACTTAAACTAGCTCCAGCAGTTTCTGTGTCTAGTCTAGGTATCTCCTCTTAATGTTTAATCAAGTTTTACTACAATGTGATGAAGCAGGTCGGGCAGGGCCAAAGTGAGTCATAAAACAAAAACAGTGTAATAGTTCTGCGGTTCAAAATTAAGCACATTAAATTACTGCAGTATCATATAGAACATTATAGAGAAATCCTGAGATGTACTGATTATTTAGCACTTGTGGTTAGATAGAAAACTCACTATTAGCTCCAGCAGCCTTAGTGCGTAGGTATCATATCTTTCTCATAGAAGAATCAGCATGATCATTTAGGATATTATACAGAAGAACTGAGATGTACGGTATATGAATACAGCACTTTGGGTGAGATTAAAAGAAAAACTTACTCTTAGCTGCGTTGGCCACAGTTTTTATCTTCTTGTATCCGACCTCTTCTCTCTCATGTATCTATGGACTCCTGTCATTATTTTAGGAAAAGTAGAAGGGTCGTATTATCCATTTATTTTAATTTTTGTTAAATCTTTGTGACCATTTAAGGGGGATCTGACTACCGTGAATTTATTTGCAGTCTGTTACCATGGAGATGCATGGTTTAAATAGAAGCCATAGATGCGGAGCAGGTTTTCTGAATTCAAACTATTTGAAAACTTTGCTTGATTTTTATTTTGGATGCTTGGGTTTGGTTTACAGTGTTGCATCTATGCATCTAGTTATGCATCTTCACTTACCCCTCCCCTCTGCCTAGACTTTCATGGGGTCATGTGAATTGTGTCTCTGATCCTCTGTCACTCAGTCCTCCCCTCCCCTCTCCAGAGACTTTTATGTGCAGTTATACTTTGTGCCTCTAATTTTCTCTTACCAAACTCTCAGCTATAATTTGCTATCTCAATCCTACTCCCTCTCCCCTCTCCATAGACTACAGCTGTATTTGTGTTTTTGTTTCTTTCTCAATCACTTTAACAACCCCCCCCTCCTTAGACTGTTATGAGCAGATGACTTTTGTGCCTCTGCTCCCCTCTCTCACATTCAGCTCCACCTCCCCTCTCCAAAGACTTTATTTTGCCATCCTAATTTCCCCTGACCTCTCCATAGACAGGAGCAGCTGTAATGTGATTTTTAGTTGAGTTGAGTTTCCAAGACAGATTCTGTAAAGTTTTTAGAGTGAATCTCAGTTCAACATGGAGGAGAAGTACTGATGTACTAATATGAATTAAGCACTTGGGGTTAGATAGAAAACTCACTGCTAGCTCCAGCAGCCTTGGTGTCGTGGTGCCTCCTCTTTCTCCTAGAAGAATCAGCAGGCTCACATAGAACATTATAGAGAAGTACTGACATGTACTGATTTGATTCAAGCAGTTGGGTTTGGATAGAAAACTCACTGCTAGCTCCAGCAGCCTTGGTGTCTTGGAATCTCTTCTTTTGCCTAGAAGAATCAGCAGGCTTACATAGGACATTATAGAGATGTACTGACATGTAATGATTTGATTCAAGCACTTGGGGTTAGATAGAAAATTTACTGCTAGCTCCAGCAGCCTTGGTGTCGTGGTGCCTCCTCTTTCTCCTAGAAGAATCAGCAGGCTCACATAGAACATTATAGAGAAGTACTGACATGTACTGATTTGATTCAAGCAGTTGGGGTTGGATAGAAAACTCACTGCTAGCTCCAACAGCCTTGGTGTCCTGGAATCTCTTCTTTCGCCTAGAAGAATCAGCAGGCTTACATAGGACATTATAGAGATGTACTGACATGTAATGATTTGATTCAAGCACTTAGAAAACTCACTGCTAGCTCCAGCAGCATTGGTGTCTTGGTGCCTCAGACACTAAGGGTTAGATAGAAAACTCACTACTAGCTCCAGCTGCCTCCAACTTTTATGAGCAGATGCATTTAGTGTCTCTGCTCCTTCTCTCACTCTCAGCTCCACCTCCCTCTCTCCTAAGACGTTTGTGAGCAATGCTAATTCCCCCTGACCTCTCCATAGACAAGAGCAGCTGTAATGTAATTTTCAGTTGAGTTGATTTTCCAAGACGGATTCAGCAAAGTTTTCAGACTAAATGTAAGTTCAAGATGGAGGGGGAGCAGGAAACAAGCCTGATTGGTGGAGAAAGTTAGTGTGCCTTATGGGTAGTGGTGGAGGCATTCAAATCACAGCACAGCTCAAAATCAATCTAATATTATGCAACTATTTTGTCAAAAACATCTAACCGGAACTATAAACATTTGCACCAAAAGAGTAAAGCAGAGGCATAACTAGGAGAGGCAGGGCCCCATAGTGGACTTCTGAATGGGGCCCCATTTACCCCTTAAAAAAAATATACATACACCATATATACACACATACATACATTACCATATGCACCCATACATCATATATACATCACATATACATACACATTTAGAGCATATACACATCACATATAGCATATTCACATGCAATATCCCAGATGCCCGGGCCCCCTGTCACTGTGGGCCCCACAGCAGATGCTATGGCTGCTACCCCTGTAGTTACGCCCCTGGTGTAAAGCGTTTGAAGTTAACATAGTAAGACAATTATTTTATATTTGGCCAAAACATGTATAAATGGGGAGATAAGGGGAGATGCAGCTGCAGTTTTACTTGCTGGGAGTGTAGCAGAGCATGCTATGAGAGGGGAGAGGGAGCAGCCAGAGGAGGCTCAGATTGTACACAGCGTAGAGAACACACCTACTTAATATTACAGCCGTGAGAGCCCCCCAGAGGCTCCTGAGTGTCATAGCAGTTGATTTCCAACCCCCTGATAACATCAAAGGGGGGGCGGCTATAGAATCAAAGATGGCGGCGCCAACCCCCGACACAACCTTTCCTACAGGAATCATAATTGTCCGTGTTAAAATCCATGAGATCAATAGAATCAGCAACGGTAAAGAAAATTCCGGATGGATGCGGAAAACTGACACAGGAGTTGAGCTTGTTACAATGTATCAGATCTCTGCGTCAGTAGGACGCGAAGGGTCTCATCCTCTTGGATACTTCCATTCACTGACAGTAAGAATCGACCAGGACAACAGAGATGGATTGTGGGCAGCGCAGGGTTAATATCCGCTAGGTCACCTAAAGGGCAATTATTGAGGGATATAATCAGAGCCCATCCCCCGCCCCCGGCGCATGTCATTCATTTCACACCCGCTTTGTCACAGACAGATCAATTTCTACAGCGAATACATTGTATAGGAGGAAAGGCGGAGGACGATCCAATCAGATACAGTGACGGAAAATAAGGAATAGATCCGGATTTTCCCACCAACAAAGAATGGAGAGAAATGTAAAAGAAAAATCCGGGAAATTGCTTTGCCGGACTATTAACCCCTTAACAGCTTGGCCCCATTGTGTTTCCATTCTTTGCTCCCCACCTTCAAAAATCCATCATTTTTTAAAAAAAATGTCATGTAAAAAACTGTACGAGGGCTTGTTTTCTACGCCATTTTCTTGTGGCCTCTATATTTAAGTCTTTCACTTTTCATTCCTGAATGGAACCTCCCGTTTATTCCTTGAGTTGATACAATCACAAAATTTATATAAGTGCTAACTTTTTCATACTGCAGTGTTCAGAGCTGTGTGTGGGTCTCGTTTTTTGTAGGATGAGATGGTGTTTTCATTGCTAAGAATTCGTGTCCTGTACGACTTTTTGATCACTTTTTATTCAAATTTCTACAAGTTGCAAAATGATAATAAAACTGACGGTTCGGGGCTTCTCTCTGTTACGGGGCTCACTGTCGGGAATATTTGTTTTTATATTTTGATAGATCAGAACTTTTAGGACATAGGGGAATTATATTCTTTAAGTTATATTCTTGTACATAGGGGGCAGTATTATAGTAGTTATATTCTTGTACACCTGTACTAGGGGGCATATTATATAGGTATATTCTTCGCATAGGGGCAGTATTCTTAGTAGTTATTTTTGTACATAGGGCAGTATTAAGTATATATTCTGTACATGGGGCAGTATTATCTATTATATCCTGTACTAGAGGGCCTATATTATAGTATTATATTCCTGTACATAGGGGCAGTATTATAGTAGTTATATTCTTTACATAGGGGCAGTATTATAGTAGTTATATTCTTGTACATAGGTCAGTATTATATAGTTATATTCTTGTACATCGGGGGCAGTATATAGTAGTTTATATTCTTGTACATGGGGGCAGTATTATAGTAGTTATTTCCTGTACATAGGGGGCAGTATTATAGTAGTTTTATTCTTGTACATAGGGGGCAGTATTATAGTAGTTATATTCTGTACATAGGGGCAGTATATATAGTGATATTATTCTTGTACATAGGGGGCAGTATTATATAGTTATATTCTTGTACATAGGGGGCAGTAATTATAGTAGTTATAATTCTTGTACAGAGGGGGAGTATTATAGTAGTTATATCTTGTACATAGGGGTCATTATAGTAGTTATATCCTGTACATAGGGGGGCAGTATTATAGTAGTTATATTCCTGTACATAGGGGGGGGCAGTATTAAGTATTTATATTTGACATAGGGGGCGTATTATAGTAGTTATATTCTTGTACATAGGGGAGTATTTATTGTTATATTCTTGTACATAGGGGGCAGTATTATAGTAAGTTATATTCCTGTACATAGGGGCAGTATTATATTAGTATATTCTGTACATAGGGGGCTTATATAGTAGTTATATTCCTGTACATAGGGGGCAGTATATAGTAGTTATATTCCTTGTACCTAGGGGGCCAGTATTATAGTAGTTATATTCTTGTACATAGGGGGCAAGTATTATAGTAGTTATATTCAGTGTACATAGGGGGCAGTATTATAGTAGTTATATTCTTGTACATAGGGGCAGTATTATAGTAGTTTTTCTTGTACATAGGGGGCAGTATTATAGTAGTTATATTCCTGTACATAGAGGCAGATTATAGTAGTTATATCTTGTACATAGGGGGCAGTATTATAGTATTTATATTCCTTGTCAACATAGGGTGGCAGTATATAAGTAGTTATATTCCTATACATAGGGGCAGTATTTAGTAGTTATATTCTTGTACATAGGGGCAGTATTATAGTAGTTCTCATTCTTGTACATAGAGGCGGTATTATAGTAGTTATATTCGTACATAGGGGGCAGTATTATAGTAGTTATACTCGTACATAGGGGGCAGTATTATAAGTAGTTATATTCCTGTACATGAGGCAGTATTATAGTAGTTTATATTCTTGTACATAGGGGCAGTAGTATATAGTTATATTCTGTACATGGGGCAGTATTATAGTAGTTATATTCCTGTACATAGGGGCAGTATTATAGTAGCTTATCATTCTTGTACATAGGGCAGTATATAGTAGTTTTATTCCTGTAAATAGGGGGCAGTATTATAGTAGTTATATTCTTGTAATAGGGGGAGTATTATATTATTTATTTTTGTACTAGGGGGAGTATTATAGTAGTTTATATTCTTGTAATATAGGGGCAGTATTATAGTAGTTTATTTGTCCTAGTCATAGTAGAGTCGCAGTTATTATAGTAGTTATATTCTGTACATAGGGGCAGTAATTATAGTAGTTTATATTCTTGTACATAGGGGGGCAGTTTATAGTAGTTTATTCTTGTACATAGGGGGCAGTATATGTATGTTATATTCCGGTACGGGAGGCAGTATTAATAGAGTTTATTCCTGACATAGAGGGCAGTATTAGTAGTTATCTTCTTGTACATAGGGAGCGTAGTATATTTATGTCTTTACATGGGGGCAGTATTATAGTAGTTATATTCTTATACATAGGGCAGTTTTTTATAGTAGTTATATCCTTGACATAGGGGGACAGTTATTATAGTAGTTATAGTTCTGTACATAGGGGGCCAGTATTATAGTAGTTTATTTCTTGTACATAGGGCAGTATTATAGTAGTTATGTATAAGGGGCAGTATTATAGTAGTTATATTCCTTACATGGGGCAGTATATTATAGTGTTATACTGTACATAGGGCAGTATTATAGTAGTTTTATTTCTTGTACATAGGGGCAGTATTATCTAGTTATATTCTTGTACATAGGGGGGGCAGTATTATAGTATTTATATTCTCTGGAGACTAGGTGGGCATATTATAGTAGTTATATTCCTGCACATAGAGGGAGTATTATAAGTAGTTATATCTTTGTACATAGTGATATGTATTAATAGGCAGTACATAGTTCATTCTTTGACATAGGGTCAGTATTATAGTAGTTATATTCCTTAATAGGGGTCAGTATTAAAGTAGTATATTCTGGTCTAGGGGACAGTAATAGTAGTTATTTTTGTCATAGGGCAGTATTATAAGTAGTTATACTTCTGTGTCCTAGGGGCAGTTTATAGTAGTTATATTCCTGTACATAGGGGGCAGTATTATAGCAGTTACTTTGTATTGTGTAGAGAATTGGACAATGTTCGGATGCAAGTTATATGTTGTGGGATAAGCAGATCTCTTTGCCGTTGAAGTGTTGTACAATTCGTCATGCCATTTATAACCCGCACATGCTGTTTCTGTGAAAGTGGAAGCACACTTTGTGTATTTTGGCCCCGGGCACACATTTCCATGTCTCGCTTACTCAGCAGTTTCCAGAATTTCAATACTGCAAATAATATACAGATATTCGCAATATGTTCTTCTAAACCCTATTCACTCACAATATCCCCGATATGAAACGAATTGTTACACAAGCTGTACATTAAATCACAGCAGCCTCCGTAGAGAATGGGAAGCATAGAATCCCTTTGGAGGTCTGCTTAATGTTCCTGTGATCAGATACATACATGAGAGTAGATTTTGCAAACAAATAATGGGTAGAAGGACCCTATTGACAATCACCCTGTGACACATACATAGTAAATGTGGGAGAAAAAGCTAAAAATTTGTAGCTAAAAAGGGAGGCATTGTCGACTGGGCTTATGGAGGAAACCTGTCAGATAGTCTGTATACTGTGAGAACTTGCTGACGGTTTTCAATCCATGTCCTATGTAGATGTAGTCACAACACTGGGGTCATTTTAACGGGGCCATTCGTCGTTTTTCCCACAGCGTTTACTACCCGAATATTTCCGATTGCGCCGATTGTTCCCTGTATGCCCCCAGTGATTTTTGGCTCACCGCGATCGGATTGTGCGCATCTGGCACTGGGCATGCACGCAACTGGAAATCGGGGGGCGGGACCAACCGTTGAACCTCCAAAAAAAAAAGTGTTTGCGGGACTCCGCTTACCTCTGGGGGACCTCACCAAAGTAATGGACATCGTGAACTTCATGGGCTCCGCGGCCTCGGGAACTTTAGAGCGCAGCAGCGCCACCTGGTGACGTCGGAGGAACTACCTAGTGAACCCATCCGGAAGACTGACGATCCACAGCAAGAGAACGAACCCGTCTGGATCGCAAGCCGAGATAGGCCTGCCATACACCTCTTAGTGGTTCTACCTGTAATCTCTACACCTATATGGATTAGATACACAGTCAGACGTCTAATCACACAGGATAGGATAGATACACGCTAGCAGTGTATCGCACACCTGATAGATAGTACAAACCAGTCTGCAGGGTATCAGATTTAGTGATTAACCACGCGGCGCCACACATGTAGATTAGATACACTCTAGCAGTTATCACAATGTTCTCCCCAGCCGGGTGCACCAGTGATTAGATACACGCTCACAGAATCAGTATCACACAGGATAGGATTAGATCACAGCTCAGTCGCATGAATCACACCTGACAGGATTAGATACAACACTCAGCAGCAGTATCACACAGGTATAGGATAGATACACGCTTACAGTTATCAAACAGGATAGGATTAGATACACAGCAGCTTTGTAATCACAACATGATAGGTGAAGATACACAGCTCAGCCAGGTTTGTTCGCACATGGCTAGGATAGATACACAGCTCAGGCAGTGTATCACACCATGGTTAGATTAGATACACAGGCTAGTGCAGCTGTATCACAATATGTTAAGGATTATACACCGCTAGGCAGCTGTATTCACACTAGTCAAGGATTAATACACACTTCGAACAGTCTAATATCACAAAAAAAAAAAAAAAAAAACATGGTAGGATTGGAGTACACAGCTCGCATCATATCACAATAAGATGATTGATACACAGCTCAGCAGATTCAATGTATCACCATGATAGGATTAGATACCAGCTCAGCAGGTTTGTAATCTGCACTTATAGGAATTAGATAAACACAGCTCGCATGTTCATGACAGGTTGTAGTCACAGCAGTGACGATAATGATTAGATACACAGCTCAGCACGACAGTATCCACACATGTAGGATTGCTACACAGCTCAAGCAGGTTTAATCACCATGGTAGGATTAAGATTAGCACCACAGCTCAGCAGGTTGTCTCACACAGGTAAGGATTAGATACACAGCTAGTCATGCTGTATCAAACTGGTCGGATTAGATACACAGCTCAGCAAGGTTTGTATCAACACATTGGAGGATTATGATACACAGCTCAGCGGTTTGGTACAACACATGATAGGAAATTTAGATACACATGCTAGGCCGGCCTGTATCACACATGTTGGGAATTAGATACCAGCTAGGCATGCTGTATCACACATGTGTAGGAATTAGAATACACAGCTAGGCAGGCTGTTCACACATGGTAGGATTGATACAACGCTAGGCAGGCGTATCACACATGTTTTAGAATTAGATCCAGCTGCAGCTGTATCACACATGGTAGGATTAGATACACAGCTAGGCAGGCTGTATCACACATGTTAGGATTAGATACACAGCTAGGCAGGCTGTATCACACATGGTAGGATTAGATACACAGCTAGGCAGGCTGTATCACGTGCACTGGGCTTAGATAACATTTTCCTGGTTGCTCCGGTGTGTTTTGTGTCTCATCTTCTCCCATGATGCATCTCTGTGTCGCCCTCCGCCTCCTCTCCGCACTTTCTATTCCGCTCACATTGGACGCCTCTTACGGATCCATCCATCTTAATCACGGCCACGCGTTTCCGACAGCTGCGTTTGGCTGAGGCGCGGTCCCTGCTCTGCGCCCCCTCCCGCTCTTCTCCTCTATATAAAGAGCAGTTTTGTACATATCATTTATTTATAGTGCGATCAGACATCACTGAGATGTATTCACCTACTCCAGGGATCAGCATAGAGCAGAACTACTACTCCCAGCATGCCCGGAGGAGAGCAGGCTGCAGCTCATTGTCAAATCCGATTCCTTCTTATCCATCATTTTTTAGTTTATTAATTGCATTACTGTATGTCAGCCGGGAAGTGTACTAAATCAATAGCAAGTATTGTGGTGGTCAAATGCGTTACAATTGTATCAGGGAGGACTCCGATACTTATAGAGCTAAACAGTATCACACATGACAGGATGAGATACACAGCTCAGCAACAGTATCACGCATGACAGATTAGATACACAGCTCAGCAAACCGTATTCCACGATGACGGATTAGATACGAGCTCAGCCAAGACAGTACTCACACAGGATTAGGATTAGATACGACAGCCCGCAGACAGTCATCACACAGATAGGATTAGTACCAGTCATGCAGTACAGTAATCAGCACAGTATAGGATAGATACCCAGCTAGCAGCAAAGTATATCACACATTGATGACATTAGTATACCACCGCTAGCAGACAGTTTATCACACATGATAGGATTAGATACAGCGCTCAGCGATCGTATCACAACAGGCTAGGATTAGCTAGCACAGCCTCAGCAGCAGGAATCAGACAGTGATAGGATTAAATACCGACCTAGCGGTCACGGTATAGATAGCAGTCCAGAAGGCACAACATGATAGGATTAGATCCAGCTCAGCAGCAGTATCACACAGGATAGGATTAGATACGCAGTCTTCAGCAGCCAGTATCACATAGGATAGGATCAGATACACAGCATAGCAAACAGCTACACACAGTATGGATCAGATACACAGCACAGCCAGACGTATACACGAGATAGGAGATACCTGGGGAAAGCACTGTGCGCTGGGATATTTCCCTACTGGGAAACAGCCTGTGCTCTGGGATATTTTCCCTACTGTGAAGGCAATGTGGCTTGGCTCTACTACGTGTACCATGGACAAATTCAGTGTGTGCTGGGCTATTCCTATGGGGACAAGCGATTGTGCTGGGCTACTTTCACTCCGACGGAAGGAACAGTTGTGTTGGTCTACTTATCTTCCTAGGAAGGTCACTGTTGTGCTGGGCCTACGCGATCTGCTGGGCAAATTCACGTGTGTGCTGGCGCTACCTCTACTGGGGAAGGCACTGGGTGCTGGGCTACATCAGTCTAAAGAGGGATAGACCTGTGTGTGTTGGGGTCTACCTATCTAAGGGGAGACACTGTGTGCTGGGCTACCTATCTACTGGGGAAGGCACTGTGTGCTGAGCTACCTATCTACTGGGGAAGGCACTGTGTGCTTGGCTACCTATCTACTGGGGAAGGCACTGTGTGCTGGGCTACCTATCTATTGGGAAGGCACTGTGTGCTGGGCTACCTATCTATTGGGAAGGCACTGTGTGCTGGGCTACCTATCTATTGGGAAAGCACTGTGTGCTGGGATATCTATCTACTGGGGAAGGCACTGTGTGCTGGGATATCTATCTACTGGGGAAGGCACTGTGTGCTGGGCTACCTATCTACTGGGGGGTATGTATGTTATCAGTTCAGGGGGTGCTTTACCAGCTATAATTCATTCCAGGGAATTATACATAGGGGAATAAATTTATGAAGCACTTGTATACGATATGGCATAGTTGGGAACTAAAGTGTTAGGGGAGGGGGGCAAAATCTTGTCAGTCAGGGACCCCAAAATGCATTGTGGCGGCCCTGCATAATAGACTGCTTATGGTTAGCATTACAGCCTTGCAGCGCTGGGGACCTGGGTTCAAGTTCCAGTGTCAAAATCTGCAAAGAGTTTGTATGTTCTCTCCGTGTTTGCATGTACTGTCAATACAACTCACATTTGTGATATTCTTTAGATGAAGCAGGAGGCTCAGGATGAACCAGTCTTTACCCCTTTCCCAGATAGGAAACTGTAAGCAGGAATATACAAGTTGGAATCTCAATGGTTAAATGAGTATAACCGTAAGTGAAGATTCTCCACTGCATATTGTATTGCAGTCTGTAGAGGGCGCTGTAACCTCCATGTTATGTCATTGTATGCTTATTAGTGGGATCAATTAAAAAGCTCATAAATCCAGTGTGTCGGGGCGATTCAGGTTGCAGTGCATTGTGGGTGCAATATTTCCTGATGTGGATCCGCAGATAATTGTTTGGTGTTTCTATGAAAACTCACAGCAGAATGTCATGAATGCGCATATTAAATGTTTTACTCCGCCAGGGGATAAAATCTTCATCTCCAGCCTTCAGTCGGTGTAAACTCAAAGATTGGACACAGTACGCTAAGAGGATGTGACACCAACTATCACTCACATCACAAGACATTAGGCTGTGCCTACCAGGGGAGCGTAATAATCTCTAATATCTAATAATAGAGACTTCACAGAACAAGCCCAGACATTAACATGTTCAGGAACCCTCCACCTGTGACCTCTGTGGTCACATATGTTACAGACTATGCCCTCTATGTACAAGAATATAACTACTATAATACTGCCCTCTATGTACAGGAATATAACTACTATAATACTGCCTTACTGGTACAAATATAACTACTATAATACTGCCCCCTTGTACAAGAAAATATATATAATAATACTGCTCCCTATGTACAGGAATATAAAACTACTTATACTGCCCTCTATGTACGAGGAATACTACTATAATACTGCCCTATGTACAGGATATAACTACTATAATACTGCCCTCTGTACGGAATATAACTTATAATACTGCCCCCTATGTACAGGAATATAACTACTATAATACTCCCCCTATGTACAAGAATATAACTACTATAATACTGGCCCCTATGTACGAATATAACTACTATAATACTGCCCCTATGTCAAGAATATAACTACTATAATAATGCCCCTATGTACAGGAAATAACTACTATAATACTGCCCTCTATGTTACAAGGAATAAACTACTATAATACTGCCCTCTAGTTACAGGAATATAACTACTATAATACTGCCCCTATGTACAGGAATATAACTACTTTAATACTGCCCCCTATGACAAGAATATAACTACTATAATACTGCCCCCATGTACAGGAATATAACTCTATAATACTACCCTATGTACAAGAATATAACTACTAATACTGCCCCCTATGTACAGAATATAACTACTATAATACGCCCACTATGTACAAGAATATACTACTATATACTGCCCTCTATGTACAGGAATATAACTACTATAATACTGCCCCTATGTAAAAGAAATATAACTACGATAATAATGCCCCCTATGTACAAATAGAAATAAACTACTAATACTGCCCCCTATGTACAAGAATATAACTACTATAATATGCCCCCTATGTACAAGAATATAAACTACTATAATACTGCACCTATGTACAAGAATATAACTACTATAATTACTCCCCCTATGACAGAATATAATACTATAATAATGCCCCTATGTACAGGAATATAACTACTATAATATGCCCCTCTGTACAGAATATAACTACTATAATACTGCCCCCTATGTACAAGGAATAAACTACTATATACTGCCCCCTATGTACAAGAATATAACTATCTAATACTGCCCCCTATGTACAAGAATATAACTACTTATAATACTGCCCCCTATGTACAAGAATATAACTACTATATACTCCCCTATGTACAAGACTAATACTATAATACTGCCCCTATGTACAGGAAATAAATTACTATAATACTGTCCCCTATGTACAAGATATAACTACTATAATACTGCCCCTATGTACAGGATATAACTAACATAATACTGCCCCCTATGTACAAGAATATAACTACTATAATACTGCCCCCTATGTACAAGAATATAACTACTATAATACTGCCCCCTATGTACAGGAATATAAACTACTATAATACTGCCCCCTATGTACAGGATATAACTATATAATATGCCCCTATGTACAAGAATATAAATACATATACTGCCCTCTATGTAGAAGAATATAACTACTATAATACTGCTCCTATGTACAAGAAACTACTATAATACTGCCCCCATGTACAAGAATATAATACTATAATACTGCTTCACATCTCCTATGTACAGGAATATAAACTACATAATATGCCCCCTTCCCATATGGACAACTATGTACAGGAATATAACTACTATAATACTGCCCCCTATGTACAAGAATATAACTACTATAATACTGCCCCCTATGTACAGGAATATAACTACTATAATACTGCCCCCTATGTACAGGAATATAACTACTATAATACTGCCCCTGTGTACAGGGATATAACTACTATAATACTGCTGTCATGTAGTGGAGATGATGCTGTGATGTGATTTATTGCTTCTCCTCTCACAATGGACGTGTCTGGGGGGAAGCAGTTGCAGTCTCAGCGCGGTTCAGGTTCTTTCATCCTCCTGGGTTTGTTTCTCGGCTCCTCTAAGCTCCGTTCTCCTTCATGTCCGGAGTCGCAGAGCTCCTGACTTGTGTAATCCTCCGTCGATAATCAGATTTGGGATTGGGATCATGTGAATGCAGTGTGATGTCAGTGAGCGTCAGGCTCCCCCCGTGCCCAGGATGAGTCGCTCTCCTCTCCTCTGCAGCTTCTACTTTCCTTATAGACTACTAGGGATCATACCAAATTTTGTGTGAAGTAGGGGGGTTTCCTGATTTACCTGTGCATTTAATTTTTTTTACCATTACATTACACGCCCACAGACACAATACTCATTTTTTACGTATATGGGTTCTTCATGCAGTATCTCACGCCCTGACATCGGGGGTGAGGAAACACTATTTTCAAGTGTCAAGTTTTGCTTTGTAGCATGTGACTGCTGCCCTGATACTGCCTCCCTATCTTGCTGCAGATGGTGCTGCCTAAGGCAAGAGGCTCAACTCACTTCATGCACCTTTGATTTGATCCCTATGATTATTGGGTGTAACAATGACTGAACCCCCATGATCATCATTCCATATCCTGCTGGACAACCCCTTTAAGATGCACCTCGGTGTGGAGATTGTTACATTAGGAGTCCAAGGGGGTAATTTATCTTTAGTCAGAACATTTGTATTCCTTGGGGGTTTTGGACTTGTTTGATTTATCTTAGAGGTTGATCTATCAGGCAGCTGAGTCTATGGGGGTTTTGTGACTTTTTATTAAAAAGTCTCACAAAAGTCTCAAACTCTTCTGCAACTTCTTCTAAAGTTTTTCCGACAACTGGAAGACTGGAGTTTATTTGTGACTTTTTCATACGTTCACCTCTGGATTTTAAAGATATATCGGGCACAACACTGAATAATTCTTGTGCAGCTAATTTTTTAATTAGCAAATTAAGGCACAAATATACCGAAAAAGTCGCAAAAATAAGAGGGAAAAAAGAAAATTGGAAGATAAATGACCCCCAGATGTTATTACAAACTCGATGGCTGTTACACTGGTATCAATATGAGCTTTCATATCGCTCATTAAGTTCTGACCCTATGATAACACTTCTGTATCTTTATTTTCCAGATGTTCTGTGCGACATTTCACTTATGTATCATTTTTTTCTCTATTTTTCTGATTTTTCGGGTGCCTGGTCCAGGGCCGGTGCAGAGTTAGGATTTTTTTTTTTCTTGGACCCTGTTTCTAACATGTAAATTGGAATTATTTCACACGCTTTAAATGTTTATAATTTTGCACATAAACCTGCTGTGTACTGTACCTTTTAGCTGTTTGGGTTTTTTTTTTTCTTAATTTATACTTTTGTGTATTCACAGTTTATTGAAATTTATTGTGGGTGTGGTCACACGTGGTATTTGAGATGGGTCTTGCATGTTACCCTGCATGTGGCTGGTTAGAAAGTGTTTTTTCTTTGTTGCTAGAAGTGGAAGCAGTTGTGAAAATGTTAACACAACTGCTTACACTTCTCACAATGAAGAGAAACGCTTTCAAATCTGCCAAACGCATGGTAACATGTAAAATGTATCCCATACGCCACGTGTGACCGCAGCCTCAAACATATATTCATCAAAACTGGTGCGCGTTCTCCATGAATCTGGCTCCCCTGCTGCTCAGGAAGTGGGTGGCATTTTTTTTTTGGTGCACTTTGTTCATGCTACAGAATTGTGTTGCAAGTCAGTAATAAATGTGGCGCACGGTCAGACTAAGCAGTAACAGACCCTGTAAGTGACATTTTTTCTGTCTTGTCAGACACAGAGCAGCCGTGACGCAAAGCTGGCGCAGACACTTTATAAATACATGCACAAGCCGTTTGCATGTTCTTTTCAGTGCAAAGTCAGGTTCTCGGCTCTGGCTCTTCTGCATTCTTCAGCTCACGCGTTTCGATTGATTGCTAGACACGGGGGAGGGGGGGACACATCAGCGCAGATCAGTCGTCGCCATCTCACATCCCTGAGATCCAGCATTAAGGTAACAGCCTGGTGATGCCTGAGTGCACAGTCAATAGCTCAATCACGCTGCAGCCGAGCAGCCAACTTATTTGTGTTAACCTATTGGCCTATGTGTGGCGCTTCTCGTAGCGCAGTCTCACCGAGCGGCAAAATAAGTGTGACTTTCCCAGAATTCCCTGCCGGGCGACTCCAGACAACGTGTGCATTGACACCATTCAGATGCAGCGCTACTACACTACCTGACTACTACCTCTACTGAGGAGTCCCCTTACAACTTACCTCCCCTTTAAACAAACGTTGCAAAAAGTAGTAGCCCGAGGTGTGTACATGAGGGGTAACACTGTTATCTGGGCCTTATGTGATTTGCATTTTACATTTTCAGGCAAATTTGCCTTCTGCAGTCTCTGCTGAGAAGAGATCTAGCTGCTGCGACTCCCTCTCTTCTCCATAGAACATGTAGTTTCTGTAAATGTTGGGTTGGGAACTTCCAGGGGTATTCAGGGAACGACTCCATTACATGCATTGTGGTCATGCCAAGGTATTGCAGCTCTGACTAATGAAGTTAACGAGACTCAGTACAGCTACACCACATGGGAAGGAGTCACCTGATTCTGACTCTCTTCACAGTTGTGGCACCTTGAGCTGATTGGTGTTGGTACCCCAAGAATTTTATATTGATAACTATTTGCAATAATATCTGTTATCTAGAAGCCAGGAGTTATCATCCGGAAGGCAAAGGATTAGATAGAAACAACATCAGAATAGGATAAGGTGTATCACTGCAGATACCAGGTGTCGTAAGCAATCACCAGGTCAGGAACATCATGACGAATACTCCAGACCACTGGTAGGGCTACTAGTAACGGTTGTAGTATCCAAGGTATTCTCATAACCAGGAAAAAAAGCTCAGGAACAGAATGAATGGTCAGCAATATCCGATCAGTGGTGGTCACCAATATCCGATCAGTGGTGGTCACCAATATCCGATCAGTGGTGGTCACCAATATGCGATCAGTGGTGGTCAGCAATATCCGATCAGTGGGAGTTCAGCAATATCGAGTGTTCAGCATATCGATATGGTGAGTTCAAACAAATATCCGATCAGTTGTGGTCAGCAATATCGATCAGGGTGGTCAAAACAATATCCGATCAGTTTGTGGTTCAGCAATATCCGATCAGTGGTGGTCAGCAATATAGCCGGTGGTGGTCAGCAATATCCGATCAGTGGTGGTCAGCAATATCCGATCAGTGGTGGTCAACAATATCCCGATTTCAGTGGTGATCAGCAATATCACAACATAGTGGTCAGCAATATCCGAGCATTGGTGGTAACAATATCGAGCATTGGTAGTTATCATATCCACCAAAATGGTGGTCATCAATATCCGACCATTGGTGGTTATCAATATCCGACCATTGGTGGTTATCAATACCAACCAGTGGTGGTAAGCAATATCGACATTGGTGGTCAGCAATATCCGACCATTGGTGGTCCTCAAATCAGATCAGATTGGTGGTTCAGCAATATTCGATCAGTGGTGGGTCAGCAATATCATTAGTAGTGGTCAGCAAATCAGATCAAGTGGTGGGCAGCAATATCACATTGTAGTGGGTCAGCAATATCAGATCAGTGGTGTCATGAATGCTCACCAGGCCTCACATTCACATCTACCATCTAGTGTCATGTTGCCTAGCTGGAGTTGCTGCCACTCTCCTTGATGTGGTGGTGGAACAGGAACGGTGATTGACCAAAGTATGGTAATCTCTCATATATATGACTCCGATAGTTGCTATTTGTACAACAACTACTTTAAAAATGGGTCAACTTAATCCGAATTCCCAAAGGGAAGATATTACGGAGCATTTCTCATAACGTTGAGGCTATGGGGAAGATGGGATATTGAGCGCTGCAAGAATCGCAAGGCCCCGTCTTCCCGAGTAGGTCAGTAGGAGATAGAAGTGTAATCAGAATGTAATTAATCTGCTTAGGTTCATTCATGGACATAATGAGCCGGTTCAATCTTCACCAAGACACAAGGAGAAGGTGAGTAGAAACATTACCATGACGCGCGTCTCTGAGGGATCCATTGTTATACTATGTATAGAATATGAGGTATGTAAGTCTTGGTATGACTGCAGCAGGACAGGATCTAAAGAGTAAGGATGCAGGTGAGGTCCGTTCAACATCTCAATCCGAAACCATGGACATCAACATGGACGTTGGTCTCTCTCTTCAGAGAAGGCGTACACCAGATTTAGGAATATAGGGTTTTAGGCATAAAGTTTTGTATCTGGACGGGGTTGAGTGAAGACTTAAACTAGGGAATTGTCCGCATAATAACCACAAAAAAAGTTTTAGATTGTTATATTATTGTTATGTAATTATTAGTCTTTCACTTTCGTCTTGTGACTTGGTCTTTGGTGTCTTCTGCCGCTTTACGCTATGTTGACTGCTTTGAGTTGCCCAAAAACTTTTGGCCAACAGCTATGCTCCCACAATCCCCCAAATCATATTTACTGCCATGGGTGGTCCTGGGACCCATGTCTCGGGTCGCGGGTACCATCACCAAATGCACCCCCACCGGTGCCCCCGTTCTGTGGCACATCAACGTAAATGTCCTCGATTCTGCTCCGGGTCCTCGGCCGTGCGTACAGTCCCATGTCCTAGGGCGCACAACGCGGCCTTCACGAGTTTTGAAGGGCAAGCGCGGCTGCTTAATTTGCTCGCTGCCATATCCAGATTCTATTTAATCCTGCGCCTTACACACACCCTGCTGGATCTTGTTGCCTCCATAGCCTTTAGAGAAAGCTTCCTGTTTCCTGTGCGATTATTCTGATTTCCTGTTGCAACCTCGATTCCATCGACCTCCCTTCTGTGTGCCCTCATGACCTTATGCTTATCCTCGACCATGCTTTTGCCTCACGATTCTGTACTCGCCTTGCCGCCACTCGGCAAAGTCAGTCTGTTGCACGACCGGCTGGTACCACGCCACTGCAAGCAACCCGCATTGCGGCGGGCTCTGGTGAAAAAGGGTGCTAGTTAGACTTGCTCCCAGGTGTCGACCTTACGTCTCATCCGTAGTGGTCAAAATGGATCCTCCATCCACCGATCCTGACATTTACTCAGTGAAATGGAGAAAAAAGTAGTGGACATTATTCTCCTGACCAAAAAGTAAGATATGACATGTTGAAATGCTAAAATCAGATCTTTCCATTTCCCTGACTCTTCAGGGGGGGGAGAGGTGATGGTTGATACTTTACACACAGAAGTTTTGCTGGACTCCTGATGCATAGGAGTCCTTTTTCCTGCACTAGTTACAAGGGTTTTTCTGAAAATGAATGTGATCAGAAACTTATTCTCACCCTGAATCTCACTATACCTCCCCTAGGTAGGTCCTCCATATGGGTGGGTTTTTACTCCTTTCAGAAGCCAGCAACAACCATTTTCTACTGTCCACATTCCCGGCTTAATTGCAAGAGAAGGATATAAACGGAATGGAATAGACGGCGTTCTCTCGTCTGCGGGGAGCAGGTGCTTCCATCTTGCATGGATAACCTTGTATTGTATTTATCACGGCTTGCTTCTCAATGCAAGAACGACTCCTAAAGATCGTGTCACCTGCACCTCTTGAGCTCCATCCACATGTTCACCCTTTCTGGAGACCCATTCTAGATGTCTTCGAGAAGAAGGCAATTCCTGGAAGGATTAGCAACCATCGGGTGTGGCTTAGAAACCAGCCCATCTAAGAGAACGGGCCCTTACATCTGTCTCCCACGCACTTCTTCCCCGTAGAACGTATCACCCGACAAGTTCATTTTCCCATTTATATATACGACTATTGAGCCATAAAAGAGTTAATGAGTAATTCTAAAATTATAATGGGTGTCGACGACTCGTTATAGCTTGGACATGCTCCATTATTCCACACGAGGGGGGAGTAGTATTTTCTAGTAAATGTTTAGACGGCCAGCGTAATAAATATGGTTAGACTGTATAATGGATTTCCTGCCACAGGTGTAGGCCACAGAGACCAGTATCTAAGCGCATTATGTGTGATACTCTTTGAAAACCCTACATCCCCATTTGAAAGAACTCTCCATCTGTATAATGAAATAAGCAAAATGTTGAAGTCATGTATCAATAGATGAGATTCTCAAAGACCATGGCTTATAGCTAAGAAGGAGTTCAGAGTCTTGGAGAATCTTGTCTTCACCCGTAAAGGGGTGTTTTAGAGGAATTCGTGTTAAAGCTGTAGGGTCAAGGCAGGGGGCAGCAAAAGAAAGACCTGAAAAGTGTACTTACCCTATTCCTTCCTGAAAGGTGGGTGGGGGTGTCCCAGGAGCCACTTCACTCCAATATGTGGTCTCCTTGCACACAGATGGCGATGCAGGTGTGTTGAAGATTACGGGTACATGATGAGACCCGAAAATGAGTAGGGTAAATACACTTTTATTCGACATTCCTATCAGAAGCACCCTAAAAGTTTTCGAGAATTCCTAGAAAAACCCCTCAAAAAGTAGTACTTTACTTAGGAGGATCCTATAGTTGTAGCTCTCCTTATAGCATGCTGTTGGTGGCAATGACAATAATGTACCACATATCCTAAATGTGGATTCTATCAGTCAATTTCTTTGCTCTGGTGGGCTATGGATATGACTTGATTTTTCTGGAAAGTTATTCCAAGAAGGGAATTTCCACCAGGATGAAGGATTGTAAACCAAGCACACTGAATACTGGTGTGCAACCTTCTGATGGATCCGCTTTTCTTGCTTCTAAGCTTTTTATGCCCTTGTTTTTTAAGAATAAAAGAGCTTTACAAATTATACCAAAGGAGGCCTTCAGGCTCTTTTGCATAATTTTAAAATTCTTTTTTGTAAAAACCGTGAATAGAAGCTAAAAGAGGAGCAGAACTGCCAGAGGGGCAACACCAGCAGTCCGTCATGCTGGTTTACAATCCATGATTCCCGGTGGTAGACATACTCCTTATTCTTATATGCTGGAGGATACATCACACGCCTATGTATCTGGTTTCACATCTGCACGTCACACGGCTTGGTGATCATCTTGTACCTTCAAGTAGATCCAAAACACGTGCCCTAAAGAGATCAAACTCTGAGAGAGGGGGGTATTTATCAGCCTTTAACCAGTTTTCTGGTACCGTCAAACAAACTGCGAGGACCTAGGGAAGCGTGTCATGGGACGGCTGCACGAAGAGATAAACTGTCAGGTAGGCTGCACGAAAGGATACGGTCAGTAGGCTACACGAAGGATACGTTTCAGTGTAATACATATTTACGCAGGTACAGCAAGGAATATCGTGTCAAGGGAGGCTCACGAAGGATACGGTCAGGGAGGCTACCGAGATGGCACGGAACGAGAGATATGGTCACGGGAGGCTACAACGAAGGAAACAGTCATGAGAGGCTACAGGTAAGGATCGCGGTCAGGACAGGATGCACGAAGGACTATGTCAGGGAGGCTTCCCGAAGGTACGGCTCAGGGGAGGGCTGCACCGTAGGTTACGGTCAGGGAGGCTTCATTATAACATGTGTGACAGGAAGTCTAATCATCGCCTTGCAACTTTATGATACAGTACGTGAGGTTGTGATTATTAGCGAGGAACAGAAAAACAGTATTTTCCCATCAGGTCACTGTGAGATCACATGACCTAGTGAAAAAAAAAAAATTCCAAGAATTTCCAGATAGAAAGCAATAACTAAATAATCATATACCAGCAAAATGCTCTATACATTGGGGGAAGGAATAAGAGTGGAATCCGGAGAAGCAGATCGAGATTGGGAAGGAAACAGACAGGACAAGAACAGAAGGGGGTGAGAGAGAACGGCTTTTAAGGGGAATAAAGTCATTTTTTTTCTCGAGTCACTATGGAAAACTTCCAAAGTGCGATGAATACGGTCAAGGAAGCTGCACAAAGGATTCGTGTCATGGGACGGCTGCAACGATGATCACGGTCAGGAAGGCTGCACTGTCTTCATTACAACGTGTGTGACAGGAAGTCTAATTATCACCAGTATCTCAATAGAAGTCTGTGTACCCCTATCCTTGCAGACTTGGACAGATTTATGGCGGCAGACAGAGACGGTCACCAAGGATACTGTTAGGGAGGCTGCACGAAGGATACGGTCAGGGAGGCTTCACCAAGGATACGGTCAGGGAGGCTGCACGAAGGATACGGTCAGGGAAGCTGCACGAAGGATACAGTCAGGGAGGCTGCATGAAGGATACGGCAGGTGGGCAGCACAAATTATACGTCACGGGCTGCACGAAGGTCGCACACCCCAGAGCCGTGGGACCGCACGTGTTCTGGGGGGCCAGGATGGGAGGTCCCGTGCAACAACAGAGCCCACAGTGCGACGATTGGAACAGCGAGGGGACAAAGTAGGAGATGAGAGAGCTAGTACGGTCGGGGAGGCTAATGCACGAAAAAGGATACAGTGTCAGGAGAGGCTGCCACAAAGGATGCGTTAAGGGAGGCTGCGCCGAGGTTCGGTCAGGGAGGCTGCCCGAAGGATTCGGTCAGAGAGGCTGCACGAAGGATACAGTCAAGGAGGCTGCACAAAGGATTCGGTCAGGGAGGCTGCACAAAGGATTCGGTCAGGGAGGCTGCACAAAGGATTCGGTCAGGGAGGCTGCACGAAGGTTATGGTCAGGAAGGCTGCACAAAGGATACGGTCAGGGAGGCTGCACGAAGGATACGGTCAGGGAGGCTGCACGAGGGATACAGTCTGGGAGGCTGCACGAAAGATACAGTCAGGGAGGCTGCACTGTCTTCATTATAACGTGTGTGACAGGAAGTCTAATCATCGCCTTGCAACTTTATGATACAGTACGTGAGGTTGTGACTATTAGCGAGGAACAGAAAAATCTGTATTTTCCCATCAGGTCACTGTGAGATCACATGACCTAGTGGAAAAGAAAGATTCCAAGAATTTCCAGATAGAAAGCAATAACTAAATAATCATATACCAGCAAAATGCTCTATACATTGGGGGAATAAGTAGGAATATTACCAATGTGCGGCTTTAAGGTAATAAAGTCGTTTTTTTTTTTCTCGAGTCCTATGGAAAATCACATTGCGAAGGATACGGTCAAGGAAGCTGCACAAAGGATTCGGTCAGGGAGGCTGCACGAAGGTTACGGTCAGGGAGGCTGCACGAAGGATACGGTCAGGGAGGCTGCACTGTCTTCATTACAACGTGTGTGACAGGAAGTCTAATTATCACCAGTATTCTCAATAGAAGTCTGTGTACCCCTATCCTTGCAACTTGGAATTGATATGGTCGGGAAGGTCACCAAGGATACTGTCAGGGAGGCTGCACGAAGGATACGGTCAGGGAGGCTTCACCAAGGATACGGTCAGGGAGGCTGCACGAAGGATACGGTCAGGGAAGCTGCACGAAGGATACAGTCAAGCAGGCTGCATGAAGGATACGGTCAGGGGGGCTGCACAAAGTATACAGTCAAGGAGGCTGCACGAAGGTTACGGTCAGGGAGTCTGCACGAAGGATACGGTCAGGGAGGCTGCACGAAAGATACGGTCAGGGCGCGGCGGGACAGGGGAGCTGGAGGAACAGGCCGTCAGGGAGGCCCGCACACCAGGATTCAGGTCAAGGGCGCCGAGCTGCCCCGAAGTGACGGCGAATGCGGGGATCAAGTGAGGGAACAAGAAGGCAACTGCAGGCTGCCAAAACGACATAACACAGCAGGAGGAGCCTGAGCGAAACAGTCCCCCGGCAGCTACATGCAGGGGACGACCACGCGCACGGCAGCCCACCTCCAGGGCGACGAACCGAGAGGACCCAAGGAATTCGGTCCGCGAGATCGAGCGACAAGAGGCATCTGAAAAAGGATTCGGTCAGGGAGGCTGCACGAAGGTTATGGTCAGGGAGGCTGCACAAAGGATACGGTCAGGGAGGCTGCACGAGGGATACAGTCAGGGAGGCTGCACGCGAGACAAAAGATACCGAAGGTGAACCAAAGGGGAGGCTGCGGGGAACGAAGGATACGGTCAGGGAGGCTGCACTGTCTTCATTATAACGTGTGTGACAGGAAGTCTAATCATCGCCTTGCAACTTTATGATACAGTACGTGAGGTTGTGATTATTAGCGAGAACAGAAAAATCTGTATTTTCCCATCAGGTCACTTTGAGATCACATGACCTAGTGGAAAAGAAAGATTCCAAGAATTTCCAGATAGAAAGCAATAACTAAATAATCATATACCAGCAAAATGCTCTATACATTGGGGGAATAAGTAGGAATATTACCAGTGTGCTGCTTTCAGGTAATAAAGTCGTTTTTTTTTCTCGAGTCCTATGGAAAATCACGTTGCGATGAATGCGATATGAGAAACCGTATGTTGCCAAGGACATAATTATACAATATGCATCCGAAATCTAAAAAACTCATTGCTTATATTATAGGGAGGATGAAACAATCATGTGCTGGAGGCGCCGGCACTGCATATGGGGAGGTGGAGGGGGGGGGGGGGGGGCGCGGCGTTGACATAGGGAGGGGGGGGCGCCATTGGTAATTTATTACGCGTAGGACTATTGCGCCGCTTCCTCCACAATCCTCACCAGAGTTTATAGATCACACAATGATTTAGGGAACCCTAGGGTAATCCGGTCAGGAGTGCCGCCATAGGCTGCTCTCTTAACTACACATCCATCACATAAGTGAAGGCTTCTTCCCATCGCAACGGCGCCGCTCCGCCGTGGCGCGTGCCGCAGAATTAATAGGTCTTGTAGGATTAATGCCAGGCATTTCCCGGGATCGCTCCTCGCCTCCGATCCTTCATATCTACAGAAATAATATGCAGAGAAACCTAATCAGCCTCAGTCCCCGGTGAGGAGTGGATTAGTACAGCAGGACTATGCTCATTTATAGACGGGGGGGAATCCCAGCCGAAAAACGGGAAGATTATACAAAGGAATAATCCGAAAAAATAAGAGCAAAAACATATTTCGGATCCCCAGTACCTATTATTACAATAGGGATGCAATGTAGTAGAGAAGAGTTTACTAAGGGGGCGGGCACTTCCTGTTGTGATGTCAGAGCGGTGTTGTGCCAATAGCCAATAAGATTCTGCTCCGCCTCTGCTCTGCCTCCCACTGAAATGGCTGGAAAGCAGCTTCAGCTGCATCCCCCTCCTCCCCCTATTCTACTTATGTATTATTGTATATGGATATTTTATGAAGAGGTGCGATTTTGCCTATTCCTAGTGCTTGTGTGTTTCATATAGGATATAGACCCCTAAATTCAAGGTTTTATCTAGGGGTGTTGTACGACGGACATCGTTTTATGCTCTATGTTTTTTGGCCTATATCCAAGGTCAAATTAGTCGAATTAGTAACAAAGGAAGTACAGTCAGGGCCGGTACAATCTATCTAGATTTTACCAAATTGGTCTGGAGGTCATATGGAACAATAGGAGGATGAGGAGGGACACAAGAGCTTACAGTCTATGAGGATGAGGGGGTGAGGGGACACAAGACTTGAAGTCTATGAGGATGAGGGGGTGACACACGAGCTGCAGTTATGAGGATGAGGGGGTGACACAAGAGCTTACAGTCTTGAGGATGAAGGGGACACAAGAGTTTACAGTCTCTTGGGTGGAGGGTGGGTGACACAGGAGCTAACAGTCTATGGGGTGGGGGTGGGACACCAACGAGCTGTTACAGTCTTGAGGATTGAGCGGGTCGGTTGGTTGACACAAGAGTCTTGCAGTATAATGAGGATGGGGGGTGACAACGGATGCTACAGTTCATGGGATGAGGGGGTGACACAGAGCTTAAGTCTAGAGGATGACGGGGGGGGTGGGACACAGGAGCTACAGTTTGAGGATGAGGGACTGGTGACACACCAGAGCTGACAAGTATATGAGGATGAGGGGGGTGACACAGGAGCTTACAGTCTGTGAGGATGAAGGGACTGCTGGAGGGTGATCAAAGAGCTTACAGTCTATGAGGAGAGGGGGGTTGACACAACAAGAGCTTCAGTTCTATGGGCTGAGGGGGAAGGGACACACAGAGCTTACAGTCTATGAGGATGAGGGGGTGACACAAGAGCTTACATTATGAGGATGAGGGGGGTTGACACAAGAGCTTACAGTCTATGAGTGTAAGTGAGGGGGGGTGACAAAAGAGCACTTACAGTCTATGAGGTGAGAGCGGTTGGACACAGGAGCTTACAGTTAGAGGATGAGGGGGTTGACACAAGAGCATACAGTATATGTGTGTATGAGGGGGGGGGTTGACACAGGAGCTTACAGCTATGAGGAATGAGGAGTGACACAAGAGCTTTACAGGTTATGAGGATGAAGGGGGGGTGACACAAGAGGCTTACAGGTTATGAGATGAGGTGGGGGTGACACACGAGCTTACAAATCTATGAGGATGAAGGGGGGGTGCACAGTGTTACAGATATGAGGATGAGGGGGTGACACAGAGCTTACAGTCTATGAGGAGGGGGGGTGACCAAGAGCTTACATCTATGAGGTATGAGAGCGGTGACACAAGTGTTACAAGTCTATGAGGTGTAAGGATGAGGGGTGACACAAGGAGCTTACAGTCTATGAGGAGAGGGGGGTGAACACAAGAGCTTACAGTCTATGAGGATGAGGGGGGGTGACACAAGAGCTACAGTTATCGAGGATGATGCGGAGGGTGGACACAGGAGCTTACGTCTAAGGAGGAGGAGGGCGGTGACACAGAGCTTACAGTTATGAGGATGGGGGGTTTGGTGACACAAGAGCTGACAATGTCTATGAGGAGGAGGGGGGGACACAAGAGCTTACAGCTATGAGGATGGGGGGGTGACACAAGAGCTTACAGTCTATGAGGATGGGGTGGTGGTGTGACACGAGCTTACAGTCTATTGAGGATGAGGGGGTGACACAAGCTTACAGTCTATGGATAAGGGGTGACACCAGAGCTTACAGTCTGGTTCTAGTGAGGTGAGGGCGGTGGCACAAGAGGTTACAGTCTACGAGATTGATGGGGGACAAGCTACAGTCTGAGGTGAGGGGGGTTGACACAAGAGGCTTTACAGTCTATGAGGATGGGGGGGGGTGCACAAGAGCTTACAGTATAGAGATGAGAGGGGACACAAAGCTTACAGTCTATGAGGATGAGGGGGTGACACAAGGAGCTTACGTCTAGGGAGGATGAGGGGGTGACACAAGAGCTACATCTATGAGGATGAGGGGATGACCACACGAGTTACAGTCTATGAGGATGAGGTTGACACGAAGCTTACAGCTATGAGGAGGAGGGGGTTGACACAAGAGCTTACAGTCTATGGAGGATGAGGGGGACACAAGCTTACAGTCTATGCGGATGAGGGGGTGCACAAGACTTACAGCTATGAGGAGGAGGGGGGGGACACAAGAGCTTACAGTCTAATGAGGATGAGGGGGTGACACAAGAGCTTTACAGTCTATAGGATTGAAGGGGGTGACACAAAGAGTTACAGTCTATGAGATGAGGGGGGTACCACAAGAGCTACAAATCTATGAGGATAGGGGTGACACAAGAGATTACAGTTATGAGGAGAGGGGTGACAAGGCGCTTACAGTCTTGAGGATGAGGGGGTATGCCACAAGGAGCTACAGTCTATGAGGATGAGGGTTGACACGAGCTTAAAGTCTATGAGAATGAGGGGGTGACACAAGAGCTTACAGTCTATGAGTCACTGATGCAGGTAGTGGGGCGAGCAGAGGATAGGAGCCTGGACACTTCTTCCTCTGTGACCGGCTCAAAGGAAGAGAGTGAACAAGATAAGGTATCGGAGGGAAGGGGATTAGTGGGGTGAATAGATAGAGAGCTCCATATACTGTATGTACCACTCCCTATTAACCCACCAGTGGCATCCGGAACTATAGGGTGAGGCTACCTCATTTTAAGAGCACATATTAGATGTCAAATTACTTGTATTTGGCTACAAAAAAACAAGACTGTTGAAGAATCTTGGTCCTTGAGGGGTTAATCTGTGTGAGGATCGGTGCAGTGCCATACACTGACTAATAGATTCTGCGGCAGAAGACGTGTCATGTGTTCATACACCCGGACTTGCGCTATGTCACGGTGCAGCCCCATGTTGGCAGTCGGAGGTGTATTTTATCTCCTGCCTCGGTAGAAGCTGGGGGTGTGCGGAGTCTTCACTCCAGTTTGCTGAATTGCTAATCACGCTCAGGATGACTTCAGTGCGGAGGAGAGCGGCGCCCGCCAGGGCCTGAGTGTACAGAGCGTCCATCTTCATACGGCTCTGTGCGCCCCCTCATCTGCCAACGGAATGCAGAACACGACACACAGGGATACATTGTAGCCGTCCACAGGGATACATTGTTAGAGTCCACAGGAGACATTTGTTAGCCATACACGGGGATACATTGTAGCCGTCCACAGGGATACATTGTAGCCGTCCACAGGGATACATTGTAGCCGTCCACAGGGATACAGTGTAGCCGTCCACAGGGATACATTGTAGCCGTCCACAGGGATACATTGTAGCCGTCAACAGGGATACATTTGTAGCCGTCCCAGGGATACATGTAGCCGTCCACAGGGATACATTGTAGATGTACACAGGGATAATTGTCGCCGTACACGGGAACATTGTTTGTACCGTCCACAGGGAACATATGTAGCAGTCCACAGGAGATAACATTGTAGCCGTCCACAGGGATACAGTGTAGCCGTCCACAGGGATACATTGTAGCCGTCCACAGGTATACATTGTAGCCGTCCACAGGGATACATTGTAGCTGTACACAGGATACATTGTAGCCGTACACAGGGATTACATTGTAGCCGTCCACAGGGATACATTGTAGCCGTACACGGGGGTCTACAGATATGGGGGGGGGGAGACCTGTGATCGCTGTTCTAACCTATGAAGCTCAATGGGTGCAATATTTAGCAATGTAGTAGGAATGCTTCCCAAAAGAGTGGCTACAGCAAGGACAGGATACACTCCATAATGAGAAGCAATACTAATGGGGCCATGTGACCAAAGGGGTCCAAGCCAGAAGCATAAGGCTCCATACACTGAGTAGTGTACAAACGCCTTGTAACACCTTAGATCCCAGTAGTAGGAGATGAGTTGCAATAGCACTCCATGGCCACTGCAGAGTAAATGGAGCTGTCCGCTTTCAGGTCTATGCGGTAAACGGATGATGGTGTAGGACCCGGTTATGTTACCAACCACTTAACTGCACTTAATGGCAAATAAAGAATTCCCGCTTTTATAAAATCTTGCCTGTTTACCTGAGCAGAGAAGAGTCATATTTTGCCTGAGATGAGTCAAGTTTAGAGGCTGCAGGGTGGAGTTTTTACTTAAGAAGCCCCCATCTTCTGTTCTATAGCATCTGCTGGTGTCATATTAAAGATAAAATTCTCATTTTTCATATTCCATCAGGCTTGTGGTTCTGGGAGCTATAGAACTGGAGATGCAGGGTGTTTGAAAAAGGCTGGATTTGGATCTTTATGTCAGACAATGGGGGTCATTTATTAAGGGCCCGATTCGCGTTTTCCCGACGTGTTACCCGAATATTTCCGTTTTGCGCCGCTTGTACTTAAATTGCCCCGGGATTTTGGCGCACGCGATCGGATTGTGGCGCATCGGCGCTGGCATGCGCGCGACGGAAATCGGGGGGCGTGGCCGAACGAAAACCCGACGTATTCGGAAAAACCGCCGCATTTAAAAACCGAAAATGTGTCGCATAAGGACCGCTTACCTTCACCTGGTCCAGCTCGGTGCATTCCGGCGCGATGAGTTTACTTTCAGAGCAGCAGCGCCACCTGGTGGACGGCGGAAGAACTACCTTATTAAATCCCGGCCGGACCCGAATCCAGAGCGGAGAAGCCGCCGCTGGAACGCGAATGGACCGGGTAAGTAAATTTGCCCCAATGTCTTTAACTCCCAGTATCTCTAAGTCTCAAAGATGTGATTCCTATCTTTAATATGACACCAGCATGTTTCTAAGTGCTATAGAACTGAAGACAGAGGTATCTGAACTGACACTGTTCCTGGAGCTTATCTAAACTTATCTCATATCAGGCAAATATGACTCTTCTGTGCTCATTGTCACATGACTTTGGAGGGAATTTTTTACAGGTAAAGGGACATGATTTCACATAAAAGAGGGAATTCTGGAAAGGATGGTCATTGGTTGGTAGTTTAATGGGGTAAAGTTTGGTGACAGAGATCCTTAATTATGATCAGATGACTCCTTTCAATGCTGCGTCTCTTCTCAGTTTTTACTTGACACACTTGTTACATGAACAATGAACACGTGAACAATATTGTTCATACTAAAGTCCTTCTCATTGTTAAATTTGCTTCTATCCTAAACATTCCATGAATAACATTAGAATAGCGCCACCTGCTGTTTCTTTGAGTGGATCTTACTATGTCCACCTAAGTGTCACGAGGACACACATGCCCAGTCTTGTCTCTATCTCTCTTTGGTCCTTTATATCTGGGCAGGTCTTCGTGGAGAGGTGAGAAGGCCGTCTGTACAGCTGCAGAATCTTCTCTGCTTGTCAGAGGAAATGCCAAGTAAGTGATAAGGAAGTGTTAAATCTGCAGCTTCAGAGACAGTCTGCTCTCTACACCAGGGATCCCTGCACATTCCAGAAGGAGTAGGAGTCTTCACTGATCATGTGTGTCCAACATTGCCTAAGGTGGACATAGAAAAGCCCATATACAGGAACAGCAGGTGGCGCTATTCTAATTATTAGGAGCATTTATCAAAATAAGTATACAGATAAATTATTTTCCTAGTTATAACCATGCAACAACATTGTTAATCCTTAAAACCAAGTAAAATTATTAAACTGCAAACTCCTTAAAGGCACATTAAAGGGGTTTTGATCATAAGAAAATCATGACCGATCTCTTTTAGAAACTGCACCATAGATTCTTCATGGAATTGCAACTCAGCCCTATTACAGAGAATAGGGATGAGCTGCAATACCACATACAACCTGTGGTCAGGGGTGGCGCACTTTTCAGATGAAAGCTACATATCTCGGTTATCTAGCCGTGACAGCCGGAGCAGGGGAGTTAGTATATTTTTGCAATGCAATAAGTTCCCTTAGTGCCGCTCCTGGATCACTTATTCCACTTTATTCCTTTATTCCCAGAGCAAATAACAACTTGTGGGCAAAGATTTATCATGTAGCAGACAGGGCAGTTATTAGATTTTCCAAGGTGGCCGGGATCTGTGAGCTGCATCTAATCGCTATCTGCTGCACAAGACTTTATCTTCTTCAGATGTTTCTTGCCCCAAAGCCGAAATGAGAATCAAAGGAACTCACTGAATACAAATAGAAGAAGGGGCGATGCCCTGAAGATGGCGGCACCGCACCGGCCCCGGCACCGCACAGCCATGAGCTTGTGTTATGTCTTATCACAATGCAGTCCTGACTTTCCAAGAATCGACCATTTGTATGTCTGACAACTAGAGATTGGGACCAAACTTTGGCAATTTGGGTCTTCTGCATCTGAACCCAGACTTCATTGGTTCAAGTCTGGCTCAAACCCCCCGCTAGGAATTAGGGGAACGTCGATCCTTCCCACAATGGTGGCGTTTAAACAGTTAACACCCGTCATAGGTGGTGGCACCAGGTGTTACGGGGGGCGTCCAGGTTTGGTACTGGAACCTGGGCCCCTACAGGATTTTTAAGTTCAGTCCCAGCCAATGGGTTTGCTCAGCCCTACCGACAATTACTTTGACCAGTATTCTAGCTCACATGGGGCCAAAATCTGTAGACATCCAGTAGAAGATGGAGCTTCTTGGGCATAGATGTGCAGGTATCGGTTGTAGATTTATTAGTGATACATTTTTTTTTTGTACTCTGAGTAAAAGCTGTAGGAGGCTTCTGGTTGAATACTACAGCGGTCACTCACAACAGAGGAGCTATGGAGCAATTTAGTGCAAAGAGCTAAATATGAAATCTAAATCCAAGAAAGCTTCCTGTATACAAATTATACATTGAACTTCATATCAACTTGGTATGCGGCAAGCCCCTGAGCTCCCCCTAGTGGTGGCAGAAGACACAATGCATAATGAGATGCCTAGCAGGAGGTAGTCAGTTCAGTAATAAGTAATAACTATCTAATATATGAAGCTGAGTGTATTTATGTGTGTGTGTATATATGTATGTATGTATGTCTGTTAAAGGAATCTGCACTGTCGCATTTACAATCGCCAAATATTGTGCAGCCGCTCTCTGTGAGTCAAGGAACGTCATAGACTCGGTTTTGGGCCGAAATATTAACCTTGTGCTTTCCCAAATCCTCTTATTAATCACCATATGCAGGAGCCATGGTCTGCTGCTGTGGCAGTTGGAAGCTGAGCCATGATTGGTTGTTGTTCTGCCACAGGTCATTAATATGAGCTCTGAGCTGTGATTGGCTGCTGTTCTGCCACAGGTCATTAATATGAGCTCTGAGCTGTGATTGGTTACTATAGGTAATGAGTATAAGATGCTTATGTGTGAGGTAAGATGGATAGAGACAGAGATAGGGGGAGATTTACCAGAAATGTCTGAGGTAAAACTGTTCCAGTCGCCCATGGAAATCAATCAGAGATCAGCTGTAATTTTATAAACAGCTGTGGGAAAATGAAAGCTGAGCTCTGATTGGTTGCCATGGGAAACTAGAACAGTTCTGCTCTCAGACACTTCTGATAAATCTCTCCATGGACAAAGTGACAGTCAGAGACAAATACAGAGACGGTCAGAGAAGGTCATAGTCAGAGACAGACAAAAAAACCAGAGACAGACAAAGACAGTCGGAGAAAGCCAGAGACAGTCAAAGTCAGACAGTCAAAGACTGTGTGGGAGACAATCGGAGACAGACAGTGTCAGAGACAATCAGAGGCAGTCATAGAAACCCGGAGTCAATGGCAGAAACAGAGACATTCAGACACCGACAGACAGTGACGGTCAGAAACAATCAGAGACAGTCAGAGAAAGAGACGGTCAGAGAGAGTCAGGGACATAGACAGTCAAAGACAGACAGACAGTCAGAGACACTCAGAGATAGAGAGATAGATACATAGATAGTTCTATTTTGTTACAGCTAAAAGCAGTTACTTACTATCCTGGGCAACACTGGGAGCTACAGCTGGTATATATATATATACCCTCATTACAGTTTAAGACCCATGAGCTCCAGGCCAGGAGCAGAACCAGCGCTGTGTATGCACCCTTCGTGTTCTGCTGCTACTTCATGAGACAGAGTATCTGTCACATCCTGCCCTGGCGCCGTGCCTGGTCTCAGCAGTGGCGATGAGATGCTTGGAGCAGGATATTTGCACATTTCCTGCTTTCTTCAGATCTGGCACAAGGTAATGGCGGCTCCGTGCACTCACATTGTCCTCATATTCTTAGAAGAGAAAGTTTACGACAATATTTTTTTTAATTATAAATCTGTGCAGGAATCCTGACGCGTTTCAGATCTTAGCCGCAGATTCTGAAAAATACAGTCTAGTTTCTGTGCATTCAATAAAATAAATCGAAAAACATGGGAGCAAATGGAAAAGTTTTGGGCGAGCTCATTAAGAGAATTTTCTACTATTCTGAAATTTTGTCCAAAAATAGACAAAAAGCCTACTCTCCACACTAGAGGGGGACACCGGATTCCAGTGGCAGCTCCAATCGCTGTCCATTGAACAGAAAGCCACTATTGTGGTAAAAACAATCAAATTTTTTTTCCACATTAAAAACTTCACAAAAGAATGAAGGGAAATAGCTGACGCGTTTCGATCAAATCGTGCTCTTTATCATAGATGGTATCAACGATTTCCAGTGGCAGCTCCAATCAGAGTTGGATGACCGGAAAGCAACTATTGTGATAAAAACTATCAAATTTTATTTCCACATTAAAAACTTCACACAAGAATGAAGGGAATTAGCTGACGCGTTTCAATTTTGTCCAAGAATAGAAAAAAAATCCAAAATTTCAAAAAGTGAATATTCTGTTTCTTTTAAAGATGGATCCCAAGTGGTTTTTTTTCAAATATTGGAAAATGCCCTTAGAAAAAAATGGAAGTTTATTATTAGCCAAACCCAGAGGTCCGGACAACCATCTTTTGTGTATCCTGGAGTTTTAAGTGTCCCCAGTCAATAGATCATCAGAGGGATAAAGATCTCTACATGGCTGACTGTCTCTAGGTATCAAAAGTGGCTGTCAGTCTATTCTTTATAAGAATCTGTGTTTGTGTGTCAGCCATAAGGAATAGCTATCGCTATCGGCCGTCTATGGTGTATGGAGAAGATCAAGGCTTTGAGGTCGCTAGGATAGAGAGTTTTCCCAAAAATAAAATGAAAATCCTACTCTACCCACTATACGGTGTCACCAGTTTCCAGTAGAAGCTCCAATATTCTATTCTATTCTTTATAAGAATCTGTGTTTATGTGTCAGCCATAAGGAATAGCTATCGCTATCGGCCGTCTATGGTTTATGGAGAAGATCAAGGCTTTGAGGTCACTAGGATAGAGAGTTTGCCCAAAAACAGAATGAAAATCCTACTCTACACGCTAGAGGGTGTCACCAGTTTCCAGTAGCAGCTCCAATATTCTATTGGCATCCAATCACCGGAAAGCCATGGGGACCAGACAAGGAGATTTTGAAGATCGGTCCGTATGTTTATTTTGAAGTTGGATCCTGAGTGGTTTTTCCGATTATTGGAAAATTTTGTTAGTTTATTATTAGGCAAACCCAAAGGACCGGACAACCATCTATTGTGTATACTGGAGTGTGGACTCTTCCCGGTTGGGAGATCCAAAGAGGGATAAAGATGTCTATGGATGACTCTGTCATCGCCCGTCTGCGACGCTTATTTTATAAGAATCTGTGTGTCAGGTGGTCAGAAGAAATTGTTATCGGTATTGGCCGACTAAGAAGTATGGAGAACATCAAACCTATGAGGTCACTAGGACTTGACCGAAAAACTTATAGCCACAATGACGATCCACTTACGGGTACAAGGTTGGCCATACCATATTTGGTGGTTCCCCGTAAGCTAAGGTACCACAAAACCTAGGTTTTAGAACCTTTTGGACATTGGTGATGTTATAAGTAGTTGGTGAACCAATTCGGTGGTTGTAGTCTCGGAACCCCCACAGCCCGCCACAACTAGACTTAAGAAGACCCACTCTTTGTATGAGAGAGGTCACAGGGTTCACAGGTAACATCTCACAACCTCCGAGCGCCAAATAATAAGACTGATTCCCTGGGAAGGCATTTCCCTGCATCGCACTCACACTTCAAAGTCAGGAAGAAGAATCGTGTCAAGCGTTTTGATATGTTCGCGGAGAGTGAAGTGCGGAGAATGAATCTTCTATTCCAAGACACCTAGAGGGACCCCGGAGTTTCCTTGTCTGTTTGAAGTAGTTTTCCCTCATTATGTCTGAAACTGCATAAATCTTGGACACTGTCAGTGACAGATCGGATTTATACTTTATATATTCTCCCGCAGGCTATTAACAATAGAACTTCTGAGGCAAATTTAAAGGGAATTTCCATCTTTTTGAACAATTTATATATGCAAAGTAAAACCTACAAAAACGTTGAAGAACGATGTTTACACAAGTACCTCTCACCCAGTATTGATATTGAGCTGTATCAATTTTCTCCATAGCTGCACTCACTATTCTGTGGTGCACTCACTGTGTACATATATGACATTACTTATCCTCAAGGCCGGATCATAGGGGGGGCGCCCGGGTAGCTGATGGCTGGGGAGCTGTATAAAGTGATTGCTGGGGGCTGTATATAGTCATTGCTGGGGGGGGGGGGCTGTATATAAGTGATTCTGGGAGCGGAAATGTATGTGGGGGAGCTGTATTAGGATTGCTGGGGACTGGGAATAGTGATTCTGGGGGCTGTATATAGTGATTGGTTGCAGTGATGGGGGGCGGTGTATATAGTGATGCTGGGGGCTTGTATAATGATTACTGGGGAGCTGGTGATATAATGACTGTATGACCTGAGGTCACTGTGATTGTACATACAAGACAAGTATTAGCCTGTCTGGTTACATCCTATTATACACCAGAGATGCCTCACATTTATCTGCTGGTGCATCAACTGTGTACATAGATGACATTACTTATCGCATCAATGTGCATCGGAGCTCGCATATTGACGCTGGGGGCAAGAACTGATGGGTACGAACAGTGGGTAACGCATTGTATAAAGTGATTGATGGGGGCGGGTACTTGTGCACTGCACTACATTGCTGGTGTGGGTGCAGGCTGTGATATATGTGATTACATGAGGGACTATAGTCGTGCTGGGAGCTGCTATAAGTGATTGCTGGAGGAGCGTGTTTATATAGTGATTTCTCTGTGATATATGATTTCTGAGGGCTGTATATCTAGCAGTGCTGGTGCGCACTGTCATTGGATGAGTAGCTGGGGCTGTATTTTTAATGATACGAGCTGTATATTCTATATGGGTCACTGTGTACTTACATAGAAATTACTTACTGATCACTGAGTTACATCCTTATTATACCCAGAGCTGCACTCCATATTATGCTGCTGGTGCAGTCACTGTGTACATACATGACATACTTATCCTGTACTGATTCCTGAGTTACATCATGTATATACCCCAGAGCTGCACTCACTATTATGCGCTGGTGCAGTCACGTGTACATACATGGACATTACTTACCTGTTACGATCCGGGTTACATCCTGTATTATACTCCAGAGCTGCACTCACTATTCTGTGCTGGTGCAGTCACTGTGTACATACAGTGACATATTATCTGTACTGATCCTGAGTTACATCCTGTATTCCGACTCCCAGAGAGCTCCACTCACTATTTCTGCTGCTGGTGCAGTCACTGTGTAAATACATGACATTACTTAGACCTGTACTGATCCTGAGTTACATCCTGTTATTATATCCGGAGTGCACTCATATTCTGCTGCTGGTGCAGTCACTGTGCAATACATGACTACTTATCTTACTGACCTGAGTTACATCCGTATTATACTCCAAGAGCTGCATCACTATTCTGGTGCTGGTGCAGTCACTAGTATGTACATACATGACATTACTTATCCTGTAATGATCATGAGTTACATCCTGTTTATACTCCAGGCTGCACTCACTATTCTGCGCTGGTTTGCAGTCACTGTGTTAGCATAACATGACATTACTTATCACTGTAGCTGAGTCCGAGTACATCCTGTATTATACTCCAGAGCTGCACTCACTATTCTGCTGGAGGAGTCACTAGGTACACAGTATATAGAAGTAACCAGAAAGCTTATTTAAGACGCGGTTCACACAATAATTCCCTAATAGTCAAACCTGTTCCTTATTATTCACATACGGCTTTTGGGGGGATTCTAATACCCCCTTTAGCTTTTTACTATTGTGTAAAGCTTATCTCCTCTATGGAAGCCACTGATCAGTCTAAATGGGCTCTGTAGCATAGTGGTCTCGTCACTCTTCATCACTTGAAATCATTCTATTTGTGGCGCGTCGTGTAAAGGTTTGAGATAAATCTTGAATGGAATCTGAAACATTTAGGTACACGGACGAAGCGAGTGGAGGGCATTGTGGTCACACGGGGTGTCATGACGGCACTTAAAGACATGTCCATTAATATGACAAGCACCAGAGAGATTCACTTTCAGGCAGGACTATGTTAAGTTAGTACAGAAGAGAGCGAGATTCGA
The DNA here is from genome assembly GCA_019512145.1 of Engystomops pustulosus. Lineage (NCBI taxonomy): Eukaryota > Metazoa > Chordata > Amphibia > Anura > Leptodactylidae > Engystomops > Engystomops pustulosus. The sequence goes on along the minus strand of CM033643.1, from coordinate 352,053 downwards.
TACCGCGAGTAGAGTCTAAGAAGTAGTAAAAGCTGAGAACTTGGAATTATGAAGCAACCGATCAACAAAGCGACGCGCACGGGAGGGATTGTGGATCTCGACGTGGTGTCAGGGGGAACACAGTAGTCTGATGATATCGTAAACCCAGACCAAGAAATCACTATTAGAACAGGAGAGATTTGTAGTCAGGACGAGAGGTATCGTCACAGGAGAAAAACGGAGAACTTGGAATCGTGAAACAGACACGAGGCAAAGCGAGCGGCCTGGAGGGAGGGATTGTGGTCTCACGTGAGTGTCATGAGGGGACACAGATATGTCATTCATGTATCGTAACCCAGCACCAACCAGATTCACTATTAGGACAGGAGAGATTTGTAGTCAGGACGAGAGGTGTCGTCACAGGAGAAAAACTGAGAACTTGGAATCATGAAACAGACACAAGGTGAGCGGCCGGATGAGGGAAGTCCGCCTCACGTGGTGTCATGGGGGACACAGATACGTCATTCATGTATCATAACCCAGCACCAACGAAATTCACTATTAGGACAGGAGAGATTTGTAGTCAGGACGGGAGGTGTCGTCACAGGAGAAAACCATTAGAAGAACAAGAAGAAGCCGAGGTCAGGAGCACAGAAACAGCCAGTGTACAGGAACTATTCTTCATGTTATCCCTCCTCTTACCCATCACCCCCTCCTACCATCATTGCTAGCCCAGGGAGGCTCCGGAGACAGGTTCATGTTATTACTTGCTGCCATCTCTCCCATGGACACCCTCCAAAGACCACAGAGGAGAGAGAATCTAGGAACCTTTCTTCATGTTATTACTCATCCAATCACAGCCTGTTCCTAACATTGCTACCCAAGAAACGGGCCTTCCTATGACCCAGAGGGGAAGGGTACAGGAACTTTTCTCTATGTTATCACCCATCTTACCAAATATGACCTGTAATTGTCATCTCTCCCTGGGACAAACCGTGCAATGGACCCAGAGAGAGGAAAACACGTGACGTTGTTTCCGTGTTAATAAGCCATCTACCTCAGCAATATTCCAGTCCCGCGTACGTGCACGCTCACTTAATAAAATCAAACAAAAGTTGGGGCACCCCAAAACAATACAGTTTGACTATTTTTCACTTCTACCTTACAATATCTCCTGTCTATCCTCTCCCATGGGGAAACAAGGCTCCAAGGACCCTTGAAAGGAGAGAGAATAAGAGGAACGGATTTCTTCATGTTATCAATCCACTCTGATACATCATTGATGCCCCGGACGGCTCGGAGTGTGGTGACCCGACGAGGAGAGACAAACAGAGAAAACTTTTTGTTTCATGTTTATGTTATCACACTTACTCTTACAATTTAAAGCCCCCACCATCAACTCTCCTTGGACTGGCCTCTAAATGTCTGCTGTGATCAGACAGGAACCTTTCTTCATGTTATCACTGTTAACCACTACCAATCACAGATTCATACTGTCCTATACTCTCCCCAGGACACCAGGAACTTGTCTTCATGTCATCATCCGTCTATCCATCATCCCCGCCCTAGTGGCCTCTTAACATCTAGCTGTTCATCACCCGTTCTTACATGTTACCGTCTGCTTCTCCCTCCATAGCCTCCCATGACAGAAGAGGGGAATACAGGAATTTTTTTTAAAGTTTTCCCTCTATTTATGTCATCACTCCGTTTAGCCTGCTACACAGTGGCTCAGATAGGAGAAAGCTACAGTACTTTCTTCATGGCCATCTCATGTCCCTCGCCAAGTCTATTATACCAGGGGCGATGAGACAAGGAACTTTCGTCATGATATCATCACTCTTACAATAGTGAGGGGACAATATGAGGGAGAGCTCACCACCCTTGTGAGTTTCCTCAGGCAGAGAAATGGAGGGTGGGGGAGACAGGGGAACAGCCTTGTGAAGCTACAGCATGAAGGGGCTGATTTTAGAAGGAAGAGGACAAGATAACAAATCATAAGGAAGATACCCCAGTAGCGGGGGGCCTGGATCTATGAGTAATGTCCCTGGTTTATCAGGATGGTTTTTGATGGGAGATTCCTGTAGATTTAATAATGTTTTGTGTTAAATATGTCTGCAAAAACCACCGAGTAAAGAGTTAAAGGGTTGCACTATAACAAAGGCCAGAACCAGAATCTATGTGTCAAGCTCCACAATCAGCAGGGGGCGTAAACTGAGGGGGTGCAGAGAGGGTGCGAATCACAAACCGGGCCCAGGAGAGTTAACGGTGTCACTTTCCCATATGAGAAGAATTGTACTATAAACCATACATTATAGTCGGGGGCCTGGGCACAGGACTTTTACTGGGCCAAAGCTTCTAGTAACAACACGGCCAATCGAACAGTTTCATCCGGAGCCGCCCCTTAAATGTAACAAGTTTGTTACTCATCACGTACGGAATGATCATTACCAAGAGTAGAAGAAAGTTCTGTCTGATTGCTTTCCATGTAAAGACGCCGCCCAGGGTGCTCTGGCACGAAATGAGGTCTCAGAAGATTTGGAGAGGAGGAGAGGAGTGTCCGTATTCCCGGTGCCGCTTCTCCCACGTTGTCTGTCCCCCTTAAACACGCTGGATGGAAAAGGCGAAATACTGATCCCACAAAACGCAAGGTTTAATACCAATCAATGAATAGGGCGCGGATCTTAATAACTCCCCTAATTTCGTGCGGCGGTTTGCACCGATGATAACACTATTCCACGGATGTGAAATCGCACAGACGGGAGACAAATGAGTCTTACACTAGCCTACGCGGTAAGAGCCAATGAAAGACACAGATACAAAAAAAAATCTCTATGAAGAAAAAGAAAAGCGTTATCTGTCCCCAGACAGAACCCATAGATCTATGTAAAAGGCCTCTGAACTCCTAAAATGAGGACGCGTGAACTGTTACTATGCCACCGAACTAACAATCACTGCAGCAGCAAATTCACCGCGGTGTCCTGTCAGCGCATATTTATAGACGGATACCATGTTACAAGGTCTTAAAGGGCAAGTACAGACACATGGAATATACAATAATCTGCATAAATGGTTACAAATTTTCCTTAAAACATTGTGTTACATATCTTGTACCAATTTCAAGTTACAGACTGTATTATACTTCAGAGCTGCAATCACAGTTCCGCAAGATCAAGATAGTAAAGTCATGTCTAAACAGTGACTCCTCCAGCAGAATAGTGAGTGCAGCTCTGGAGTATAATACAGGATGTAAACTCAGGATCAGTACCGGATAAAGTAATGTCCATGTATGTACCAGTGACTGCACCAGCAGCAGAATGTGAGTGCAGCTATGCGAGGTATAAACAGGATGTAACTAGGATCAGTACAGATAAGAATGTCATGTAGTACACAGTGACCTGCACCAGCCAGGCAGAAATAGTGGGGCAGCTCTGGAGTATAGTACAGGCGTAACTCGGATCAGTACAGGATAAGTAATGTCATTGTTTTACACAGCGACCTGCCACCAGCAGCGATAATAGTGGTGAAGCTCTTGGGGGGTATATACAGGATTATAACTCAGGATCAGTACAGGATAAGTTAAACGTAATGTCTGTATGACACAGTACTGCACCAGAAGCAGAAAGTGAGTGCAGCTCTGGGGTATAATTACAGGATGTAAACTAAGTGATCAGTACAGGGATAAGTAATGTCATTATGTACACAGTGACCTGCACCAGCAGCCAGAAAGTGAGTTTGAGTGGCCAGGCTCTGGGGTATAATACAAATGTAACTCAGGATCAGTACAGAGATAATAATGTCATTATGGTACACAGTGACTGAACCAGCAGCAGATATAGTGGTGCAGCTCTGGGGTTAAAAAACACATACAGGATATAACTAAGGACAGTACAGGACTAAAGTAATGGTATGTATGTACACAGTGATGCACCAGCAGCAAATAGTGAGTGTGGCAGCTCTGGGGTATTAATACAGGATGGATGTAACTCAGGATCAGTACAGGGAATAAGTAATTCATGTATGTACACCAGGTTGACTGACACCAGCAGCAGAATAGGAATAGTGGGGGCAAGATCTGGGTGATAATACAGGGGGGGAAAATAAAACTCAGGATCCAGTACAGGATAAAGTAATGTCAGGTATGTTCACAGTGACGCACCCAAGCAGCAGAATAGTGAGTGCAGGCTCTGGGGTCTAATTACAGGAGGATAACTCAGGATCAGTCAGGATAAGTAAGTAATGTCATGTTGTACCACAGTGACTTGCCACAGCAGCAGAATATGAGGCCAGCTCGCGGGTATAATACAGGATGTAACTCAGGATCAGTACAGGAATAAGTAAGGTCAGGTATGTAAACAAAGTGACTGCCACCAGCAGCAGAATAGAGTAATGAGAAAGGAAATAGACTCCTTTTTCAGAGAGCAAACGGCTGGCTACTGGAAACTGGGACACCCTCTAAGCGTGTAGAGTAGGATTTTCATTCTGTTTTTGGGCCATACTCTCTCTTACCTAGTGACCTCAAGGGGCCTTGATATCTTCGCTCATAAACCATAGATCAGCCATAGGCATAGCTATTCCCCCCTTATGGCTGACAACATAACACGATTCTTATAAGAATAGAATAGAATATTGGAGCTTCTAATACTAGTGGAAAACTGGTGACAACCGTATATGTGTAGAGTGGAATTTTTTTCATTTTTTTATTGGAAAACTGCTCTATCCTAGCGACCTAAAGCCTTGATTTTCTCCTATACAACCTACCAAGACGGCCGATAGCGATAGCTTCTCTTACTGGCTGACAAACATAACATCGTTCTTATAAAGAATAGAACTGACAGCCACTTTTGATACCTAGAGACAGTCAACCACTAGATGATCATTTATCCTCTGATGATCTATTGACTGGGGTGAGACACTTAAAACGTCCATGGATACACAATAAATATGGTTGTCGCGGATCCTCTGTGATTGGCTAATAATAACCTTACATTTTTTTTTCTAAGGCATTTTCCAATATTTTGAAAAAAACCAACAAAAATCCCAAACTGAGATATCTTTAATACCAACCATCTAAAACATATCACGTTTTTTGAAATTTGATTATTTTTTTCTAGTCTTGGAAAACTTGAAACGGCGTCACTACATTCTCCGTTATTTCTTGTGTGAAGTTTTTTAATGTGGAAATAAAATTTGAATAGTTTTTATCACAGATATTGCTTTCGGGTCATCCAACTCTGATTGGAGCTGTCTGCACTTGTTGAATCGTTTGATACATCTATGACTAAAGAGTTCAACGATTTGATCGACAACGCGTCAGCTATTGTCCCTTCATTGTTGTCTTTTGGTGAATGTTTTTAATGTGAAAAAAAATTTGATTGTTTTTCCACAATATGGCTTCCTGTTCATGTAATACAGGCGATTGTGATCTGCCAACTGGAAGTCCAGGGTGTCCGTCCCCGCCAATAGTGGGGAGAGTAGGCTTTTGTCTATATTTTGGACAAATTTGCAGATAGTAGAACATTCCTCATTAATGAGCTCGACCTAAAACTTTTATTTCTTGCCTCCCCATGTTTTTTTCGATTTATTTTATTGAATGTGTCACAGATAACTAGAATGTATTTTTCTCAGTAATCTGGCGCTAAGATCTGAAAGCGCGTCAGGTTCCTGACACGATTAATAATTAAAAAAATATGTCGTAAACTTTCAACTTCCTAAGATATGGACAATGTGCAGTGGCACGGAGCCGCCATTAGCGTGTGGCCGATCTGAGAATAGCTATGAATGTGCAAATATCTGCTCCAAGCATCTCATTCGCGTCACGTGCTGAGACACGGCCCGGCTGCCAGGGCAGATGTGACAATCTGCTGTCTCATGAGTAGCAGCAGAAACACGAAGGGTCATACACTAAGTCGTGGTTCTTGCTCCTGGCCTGGAGCTCATGGGATCTTAAAACTGTATTAGGGTAATATATCGATATACTCAGCTGTAGCTCCCCAGTGGTTCCCCAGGATAGTAAGTACTGCTCGTGCTTTTAGCTAGTAACAATAGAACTATTCATTATCTCTTATCTCGTCTATCTCTGCAGTGTCTCTGACTGTCTTGTCTGTCTTTGACTGTCTATTTCCGCTGCACTCTCTCTGACCGTCCTTTCTTCTGACTGTCTCTGATTAGTTTCTTGACCGGCACTGTCTGTCGGTTCGATGTCTCTGGTTTCTTCATGACATCTTCGTTTGTCATGACTGGCCGTCTGATTGTGCTCTGACACTGTCCCTGTCGCTCGATTGTCTCCGCACAACAGTCTTTTGCGTCTCGACTTTGATCTGTCTATCTGGCTTTTCACTCCGACTGTCTTTGTCTGTCTCTGTGGTTTTTATTGTCTGTCCTCTGACATGACCTTCTCTGAACCGTCTCGTATTTGTCTCTGACTGTCACTACTCTTCCATGGAGAGTTTATCAGCAAGTGTTGAGAGCAAACTGTTTCTAGTTTACCTCTCGGCAACCAATCAAGCTCATCTTGCATTTCCCACAGCGTTTGATAAAATTACAGCTGTTCTCTGATTGATTTGCCATGCACTGCGAACCGTTTTACCTCCGCACATTTCTGGTAAAATACGTCACCCCTCTCATCTGTCCCTCTAGCCATCTTAACCACTCACCATAAGCACTCTTATACCATGGTACTATATCAACGACGCAATCACAGCTCAGCTCAAAATAATTAATGACCTGTGGCAGAATAAGCACCCAATCCACAGCTCTAGAGCTTCAATATATGACCTGTGTGGCCAAACAACAACATCATGGCATAGCTTCCTTCCCAACTGCCACAATGCAGCAAAGACCATGGCTCTGCATATGGTTGATTATAAGAGATTTGGGAAAGCAACAAAGGTTATATTTCGGCCAAAACCGAGTCTAATGAACGTTCGCCTATGACTCACAGAGATCGGCTGCACAATATATTTGGCGAAGTGAATGCGACTGCAGAGTCTCCTTTAAACAGACATACATACAGATTCATATAATACACACCAGACATCAAATACACTCATCTGCGTCATATAATTAGATAGTTATTACGTTATTACTGAACTGACTGACCTCGCTGTCTAGGCATCTCATTATGGCTTGTGTCTTCTTGGCTTTGCTCTCTTGCCACCACTAGGGGGAGCTCAGGGTGTTGCCGCAATACCAAGTTGATATGAACGTTCAATGTATATTCTGTATCAGGGAAGCTTTTCTTGTATATTAGATTTCATATTAGCTCTATTTGCACAAATTGCTCCATAGCTCCTCTGTTGTGATGTGAACTGCTGTAGTATCAACACAGAGCCTCCTACATTTTACTCAGAGACAAAAAAAAAAATGTATCACTATAAGCTACAACTCCATTGCACATCTCTCATGCCCAAGAAGCTCCGATCCTTGCAAACGTGAGTTCTCTACAGATTTTGGCCTCCAGTGAGCTAGAAATACTGGTCATAGTAATGTCGGTAGGGCTGACAACCCATTGGCTGGACTATGAACTTAAAATCCTGTATGGAGCCCAGGTTCCAGTACAAACCTGGACGCCCCGCGAAAACTCTGTGCCAGCGTCACCCTTGACGGTTGTTAACTGTTTAAAAATGCGGCCACCTTGTGGGAAGGCATCGACGTTCCCCAATTTCCGCAGGGGGGTTCTGAGTGCCATACTTGACCAATGAATCTGGTGTTTCCTAGTATGCAACTACCCACAGAATGGCTCAAGTTTAGTCCCAATCTCTAGTTGTCAGACAACAAATGGTCGATTCTTGGAAAGTCAGGACTGGCAATTGGATAAAGACTAACCTAAGCTCATGGCGTCGGTGCCCGGGCCGGTGCGGTGTCCGCCACAGGCCAGCATCAAGCCCGCCCTAATCTTCTAAGTGTATTCAGGTAGTTCCTTTGATTCTCATTTTCTCATTTTTCGGACTTTGGGGCAAGAAAATCTGAAGAAGATAAATCTTGTGTCAGCAGGTAGGTGCGATTAGATGCCGCTCACGATCCCTAGTCCACACCTTGTAAAATCTAATAACTAACATGCCGCTGTCTCGTCTACACATAAAATCATTTTGTGGTAAAGTGGTTGGGTGGCCGTCACAACCAGTTGTTATATTTTGCTCTGGTAAAAGGAATATCCGTGAATAAGTGATCGCAGGAGCGGGCAGTAAAGCCTAACGTATGCATTGCAAAAATATAACTAACACATCCCCTGCTCCGGCTGTCACGGTCTAATACCGAGATATGTACTTTCATCTGAAAAGTGCGCCATCCTTCGGCTCACCAAAGAAGACACCAACCTGCACTGACGGGTCACAGGTTGTATTGTGTATTGGCAGATGCAGCTCGATCGCCTATTCTCTGTAAGAGGGCTGGTCATATTCCATGAAGACTCTATTGATGGTGCAGTTTCTAAAAGAGATCGAACACGATATTGAATTCTTTATGATCAACCAATTATGATCAAAAGCCTAACGCCTACCTTAATGTGGCTTTAAGGAGTTTGCAGTTTAAATATTTTACTTTGGTTTTTAAAAAAAAAGATTAACAATGTTGTCTGCAAACAAATGGTTATAACTAGGAAATAATTTATCTGTATAATAACCCTTATTTTGATAATGCCTTTACCTATAAATTAAATAAAAACTGATAGAAAAACGAAAACCCCTAGATAGATAATCTGGCGCCAACACAATTAATAATAAATATTTTCCCTATTATAAACCATGCACCACATTGTTATCCTTAAAACAAGTAAAATTTTTAACTGCAAACTCCTTAAGGGCCATTAAAAGGGGTTTTGATCATAAGAAATCATGACCGATCTCTTTTAAAACATAGGCACCATATATTTTTCTGGAATTGCAAGCATCAGGCCTCATTACGGAATAGGGATGAGCTTCAAATACCACACATACAACCTGTGTGTCAGGGTGACGCACTTTTCAGATGAAAGCTACATATCTCGGTTATCTAGCCGTGACACCGCCGGTAGCAGGATAGAGTTGTATAATTTTTGTGGGTGCAATGTCCTTAAGTTCCCTAGTGCCTGCTCCTGGATTCACTTATTCGCACTTTATATTCGCTTTATTCGCCATAGCAAATAACAACTTGTGGCAACATGATTTATCATGTAGCAGACAGGGTCAGACTTTTAGATTTTCGCCAAGGTGCGGCGTATGCTTGAGCATTTGCTCTACATCGGCTATATTCTTCACACGAATCGTTACTCTTCTTCAATGTTTCTTGGCCGCAAGCACGAAATGAGAATCAAGGAACTCACTGAATAGGCAAATAAAGAAGTGGCGATATGCCCTGAAGATGGCGGCACCGGAAAAAAAAAAAAACCGCCGCCGGCACCTCCAGCATGAGCTTGTGTTAGTCATTATCACAATGTCAGTCCTTCCTTTCCACAAGAATCGACCCTTTGATGCTCTGACAACTAGAGATTTGGGAACCAAACTTTGCATTTTGGGGTCTTCTGCATCTGAACCCAGACATTACATTGGTTCAGCTGGCTCAAACCCCCCTAGAATTTAGGGGAACGTCGATCCTATCGCCGACAATGTTGGCGTTTAAAAAAACAGTTAACACCCGTCATAGGTGATTGGCACCAGGTGTTATCGGGGGTCGTCAGGTTTGGTAACTTGGAATACCTGGGCCCTACAGATTTTTTAAGTTCAGTCCCCGCCAATTGGGTTTTTTGCTCAGATCCTACTCGACAATTACTTTGACCAGTATTTCCCCTAGCTCACAATGGCGCCAAAATTCTGTAGACATCAGTGAAAAATGTGAGCTTTCCTTGGCTAGATTGCGGTATCGGTTTTGTTATATTTTATTAGTGATACATTTTTTTTTTTTGGGTACTCTGGGTAAAAGCCTGTAGGAGGCCTTCTGGTTGAATACTATAGCGGTACACTCACAACAGCGGAACTATGGAGCAATTTAGTGCAAAGGATCTAAAAGAAATCTAAATCCAAGAAAGCTTCCTGTATACAAATTATACCTTGAACTTCATATCAACTTGGTATGGTCGGCAAGCCCCTGAGCTTCCGGCCCTAGTGTGTGGCGAGAAGAACAGCCAATGTCATCTAGAGGACATGCCTTAGCAGGAGTAGTCATTCATATAAGTAATAACATATCTAATAGATGAAGCTGAGTGTATTTATGTGTGTGTGTATATATGTTGTATGTATGTCTGGTCAAGGAATCTGTCACTGTCGGCATTTAGGCAATAGCCCAATATTGTGGCAGGCCCTCTGTGAGTCAAGGAACGTCATAGATCTCTGTTTGTGGGTCTCGAAAAATATAACTTGTGCTTTCCCAAATCCTCTTATTATCACCATATGCAGAGCATGGTCGCTGCTTGGCGTTGGAAGCTGAGTCCATGATGGTTGTTGTTCTGCACGTCCATTATATGAGGCTCATGAGCTGTGATTGGCCTGCTGTTCTGCCACAGGTCATTAATTGAGCTTCTGATGCTTGTGATGGTTACTATAGGTTAATGAGTATAAGATGCTTATGTGTGAGGTAAGATGGATAGAGGACAGATGAGTAGGGGAGTAATTTTTTTTATCCAGAAATGTCTCGAGGTAAAACACCTGTTCCAGTCCGCCCATGGAATTCAAATCAGAGAGATCAGATGTAATTTTTATAAACAGCTGTAGGAAAATGAAAGCTGAGCTCTGATGTTGCCCATGGAAACTAGAACAGTTCTGGGCTCTCATACACTATCTGATAATCTCTCACTGGACAAAGTGACATCAGATGACAAAAAATAGCAAGACGGTCAGAAGAAGGTCATATAGCAGCAGACAGACATAAAAAAAACACCAGAGACGACAAAGACCAGTCGGAGAAGCCGAGACAGTCAAAGTCAGACAGTCAAGACTGTGTGGGAGACAATCGGAGACACAGACAAGTGGCAGAGCAATCAGAGGCAGTCATAGAAACCCGGAGATCATGGCATAAAAAGAAACAAGAATTACGCTCCACGACAGACAGTGCACGGCAGAAACACATCAGAGACAGCAGATGAAAGAGACGGTCAAGAGAGTCAGGGACATAGACAGTCAAAGGACAGGACAGACAGTCAGAGACACTCAGAATAGAGAAAGATAGAACATAGATACGTTCTACGTTTTGTTACAGCTAAGCAATTACTCTACGCTGGGGCAACACTGGGAGCTACAGCTGGTATATATATATATACCTCATTACAAGTTAAGACCCATGAGCTCCAGCGCAGAGGCAGAACCCGCTGTGTATGCGCACCCTTGTGTTCGGCTGCACTCATGAGACGAGAGTATCTGTCACATCCTGCCACTTTTTTGCGTCTGCCTGGTCTCAGCAGTGGCGATGAGATGGCTTGGAGCAGGATGCTTTGCACATTCCTGCTTCTTCAGATCTGCACAAGGTAATGGGGCCGCTCCGTGGCACTCTACATTGTCCTCATTTACTTAGAAAGAGTTTACGACAATATTTTTTTTAAGTTAAATGCTTTGCAGGGAATCCCTGAGGCGTTTCAGATCTTAGCCGCAGATTCTGAAAAAACTAAGTCTAGTTATGTGCATTCAATAAAATAAATCGAAAAACGCATCGGACGCAAATGGAAACGTTTTGGGCGAGTCAATTAAGAGATTCTATATTAGCTAATTTGTCCAAAAATAGACAAAAAGCCTACTCTCCCAGCAGAGGGGGACACCGGATTTCCGTGGCAGCTCGCAATCGCTGTCGCATTGAACAGAAGACCACTATTGTGTAAAAACAATACACATTTTTTCCACATTAAAAACTCTCACAAAAGAAATAGGGAAATAAGCTGACGGTTTTCGATCAAATCGTGTGCTCGTTATCATAGATGGTATCAACGATTACCGTGGCACTCCAATCAGAGTTGGATGACAGCGAGAAAGCAACTATTGTGATAAAAAACTATCAAATTTATTTCCAGCATATAAAAATTCACACAGAATGAAGGGAATTAGCTGACGCGTTCAATTATTGTCCAAAGAAATAGAAAAAAAATCAAAATTTTCAAAAAGTGGAATATATGTTTCTTTAAGATGGATCCCAAGTGGTTTTTTTTTTCAAATATTGAAAAGGCCCTTAGAAAAAATGTAAGGTTTTTTCGCCAAACGCCTAGAGGTCCGGACAACCATCTATATGTGTATCCGGATTTTCAGTGTCCTGCCGGTCCATAGATCCAGAGGGATAAAGGATACTCTACTGGCTGACTGCAGCTCCAATATTCTATTCTATTCTTTATAAGTATCTGTCTATGTGTATCAGCCTTAAGGAATAGCTATCGCTATCGACCGTCTATGGTGTATGGAGAACATCAAGGCTTTGAGGTCACTAGGATAGAGAGTTTGCCCAAAAATAGATTAAAAATCCCACTCTACACACTATAGGGTGTCACCGGTTTCCAGTAGCAGCTCCAATATTCTATTCTTTATAAGAATCTGTGTTTGTGTGTCAGCCTTAAGGAATAGCTATCGGCCGTCTATGGTGCATGGGGAAAATCAAGGCTTCGAGGTCACTACGATAAAGAGTTTGCCCAAAAACAGAATGAAAATCCTCTGTACACGCTAGAGGGTGTCGCCAGTTTCCAGTAGCAGCTCCAATATTCTCACTCCGATAAATCATCCAGCATATTATTACTGCCATCGCTCCCTCCATTATTCCCATAAGAGTTGGGATACAGTGACTATCACTTCTCTTAAACCAGTATTCCCTTGCATCTCTCCAGGACAAGGCTCTCAATGACCCTGAAGAGGAGAGAATATGAGTGAGAGGATTGTCTTCAGTATATCCAATTCACTCTGATACCATCATTGCTGCCCCGGACCGGCTGTGATTACCCGAGAGGAGAGACAAACAGGAGAGAACTTTGTTTCATGTTATCACCTATCTTACAAATTAAAGCCTCCCACCATCAACTCTCCCTTGGATCGGCTCTAATGTCCTGTGGTCAGACAGGAACCTTTCTTCATGTTATCACTGTTACCACTTACCAATCACAGATTATTACTGTCATCTCTCCCCAGGACACAGGAACTTTTCTTCATGTCATCATCCGTCTTACTATCATCCCCGCCCTTAGTGGCCTCTTAACTATTCTCTGTGTCATCACCCATCTTACCTGTTACCGTCTCTTCTCCCTCCATAGCCTCCAATGACAGAAGAGGGAATACAGAATTTTTTTTAAAGTTTTTCCCTCCTATTATTGTCATCACTCCGTTTAGCCGCCTCCAGTGCCGCAGATTGCCCAAAAACAGAATAAAAATCCCACTCTACACACTAGAGGGTGCCACCAGTTTCCAGTAGCAGCTCCAATATTCTATTCTATTCTTTATAAATCTGCGGCACTGGAGGGCGCTATCCCTAAACGAGGTAGTGATGACAATAATAGAGGGAAAAAACTTTTAAAAAAAATTCTGTATTCCCCTTTGTCATTGGAAGGCTATGGAGGGAGCGAAGAGACGGTCACAGGTAGTGAGGGTTGAGATGACACAGAGAATGTTAAGAGGCCACTAAGGGCGGGGAGTGATGTAAGACGGATGATGACATGAAGAAAAGTTCCTGTGTCCTGGGGAGAGATGACAGTAATAAGATCCTGATGTGAGTAGTGGTACAGTGTTAACCATGAGAAGTTCTGGTTCCTGTCTGACCACAGGCATTAGAGCGCGCGTCCACATGGGAGAGATGATGTGCTGGGAAGGCTTAATTTGTAAGATTGTACGAGTGATAACATGAAACAAAGTTCTTCCTGTTGTCTCTCACTCGGGTAATCACAGCGGTCGCGGTGGCAGCAATGATGGCTCGAGTGAATAACTATACTGAAGCAATCGCTCCTCACTCTATCTACGCCTCAGGGGTCATTGGAGCCTGTCCATGGGAGAGATGCAAGGAATATGGTAAGAGAAGTGATAGTCACTGTATCCCAACTCTTATGGGATAATGGAGGGAGCGATGGCAGTAATAATGCTGCTGGATGATTTATCGGAGTGAGATAGGAGAAGATACAGTAACTTTTCTTCATGGCATCTCATTGTCCCTCGCCAAGTCTATTATCCCCAGGGGAGATGAGACAAGGAACTTTCTTCATGATATCATCACTCTTACAAATTAGTGAGGACAATATGAGGGAGCACTCACCCCCTTGTGAGTTTCCTCAGGCAGAGAAATGGGGGTGGGGGAGACAGGGTAACAGCCTGTGAAGCTACAGCATGAAGGGGCTTGATTTTAGAAGGAAGGAGGCCATAGATAACAAATATCAGAAGGTAGCACAGTCGCGGTGCCTGGGTCTATGAGTAATGTTCTTGGTTTATCAGGATGGATTTTGATGGGAGATTTCCTTTAGATTTAATAATGTTTGTTGTTAAATATGTCTGCAAACCACAGCAGTAAAGAGTTACAAGTGTTGCACTATAACAAAGGCAGAACCAAGAATCTATGTGTCAAGCTCCACCAATCAGCAGGGGCGTAACTTGAGGGGGTGCAGAGGGTGCGATCACAACCGGGCCCAGGAGCTTTAAGGTGTCACTTTCCCATATGAGAAGACTTGTACTATAAACCATACATTATAGTCGGGGGCCTGGCACAGACTTTTTACTGGGGCCCATCAGCTTCTAGTTACACCACGGCCAATCAGAACAGTTTCATCCGGAGCGCCCCTTTAAATGTAACCAGTTTGTTACTCATCACGTATCGAATGATCATTCTACCAAGAGAGAAGAAAGTTCTGTCTGATTTGCCTTTCCATGTAAAGAACGCCGCCCAGGGTTCTCTGGCACGAAATGAGGTCAGAAGATTTGGAGAGGAGGAGAGGAGTGTCCTGTATTCCCCGTGTGCCGCTCTCTTCACGTTGTCTTCCTCCCTTAAACACGCTGGAAAAGGCGAAATACTGATCCCACAACCTGCAAGGTTTAATACCAATCACTGAATAGGGCCGCGGATCTTAATTAACTCCCCTAATCTTGTGCGCTGTTTGCACCGCTGATAACACTATTCCACGGATTGTGAAAATCGCACAGACGGAGACTAAATTGAGTCTTACACTGAGCCACGCGGCTTAAGGAGCCAATGAAAGACACAGATACAAATCTCATGAAGGAAAAGAAAAGCGTTATCTGTCCCCAGACAGAACCCATAGATCTTATGTAAAAGGCTCTGACTCCTCAAGAGGACGTGAACTGTACTAATGCCACCGAACATAACAATCACTGCAGCAAATTCACCCTGTGTCCTGTCAGCGCATATTTATAGACGGATACCATGTTACAAGGTCTGAACAGTGACTCCTCCAGCAGAATAGTGAGAGCAGCTCTGGAGTGTAATACAGGATGTAAATTAGGATCAGTACAGGATAAGTAATGTCATGTATGTACACAGTGACTGCACCAGCAGCAGAATAGTGAGTGCAGCTCTGTAAGTATAATACAGGATGTAACCTCCGGATCAGTAAGATAAGTAATGTCAGTTAACTACACAGTACTGCACAGCAGCAGAATAGTGAGTCAGCGCTGAGTATAATACAGGATGTAACTCAGGATCAGTAACAGGATAAGTAATGTGATGTATGTATACAATGACTGCACCAGCAGCAGAATAGTGAGTGCAGCTCTGGGGTTTAATACCGGATGTAAAACTCAGGGTCAGTACAGGATAAGTAATGGTCCATGTATGACCATACTGCCACCAGCAGCAGATAGTGAGAGCAGCGTCTGGGGTATAATACATGATGTAACTCAGGACTCAGTACAGGTAAGTATGTCATTTATGTACACGAGTGACGCACCACAGCAAATAGATGCAGCTCGGGAGTAGCATACAGATGTAACTCAGGATCATTACGGATAGTTAATGGTCCTGTGTATACCAATGACTGCAAACCAGAAGCAAATAGTGAGTGCGCTCGGGGTAAATAGCAGATTAACTCCGGGTCAGTATAGGATAATAATAGGTCATGTATGTAACAGTGACTGGACCACACAGCAGGACTATTGAGTGCAGCTCTGGGGTATAATACAGGATTTAACTCATGATCAGTACAGGAATAGTAATGTCATGTATGTACACAGTGACTGCCACCAGCATAATAGTGAGTGCATAGCTCGGAGTATAATAAGGATGTAACTCATGATGAGTACAGATAATAATGTCATGTATGTCCACATTGACTGCACCAGCAGAAAATAGTGATGCAACTCTGGGTAATACGGATGTAACTCAGATCGATACAGATAAGTAATGTCAATGTATGTCACAGTGACTGCACCAGCAGCAGAATATTGAGTGCGCTCTGGCGTATAATACAAGTGTAATCAGATCGTAACGATAATAATGCCATATATGTACCTTACTGCACCATCAAGCACGAATATGAGTGCAATAGGCTTCTGAAGTACTAATACAAGATAGTAACTCAGGATCAGTACAGGAATAAGTAATGTCATGTAATTACCAGCATGACTGCACCAGCACATAAATAGTGAAGTGCAGTCTGGATATAATACATATTTAACTCACAGGATCAGTACAGATAAGTAATGTCATGTATGGTACACTGACGCACCAGCAGAAGAACAGTATGCACGCCATTCTTGGGTTAATACAGGATGTAACTCAGGATCATTACCGGATAAAGTAATGTCATGTAGGTACACAGTGACTGCACACCAGCAGCAGAAGAGTATCAGCTCTGGAGTAATAATACAGGATGTACTCAGGATCAGTACGATAAGTATGGTCCATGTATTCCACCCGTGACGCACCTCAGCAGAAATAGTGAGTGCACAGCTCTGGGTATAATACAGGATGTAACTCAGGATCAGTACTATATACTGTCATGCATGTACACAGTGACTGCACCGCAGTACGAATATGAGTGCAAATCTAAGTTAATCAAGGATGTAACTCAGGATCAGTACAGGATAATTAGTCAATGCTGTACCACAGTGACTGCCAACCACAGCAGAATAGTTAGTGCAACTCTGGTGCTAAATACAGGATGTAACTCAGGATCAGTACAGGATAAGTATGTCATGTATGTACACAGTGTACGCACCAGACGCAAATGCTGTGAGTGCAGCTCCTGAATGTATAATACAAGGATATAACTCATGGGTCGTACAGGATTAAGTGAATGATCACATGTATGTACACGTGACTGCATGCCACGAGAAATGAGTGGGCAGCTCTGAGAGTAATAATACAGATGTAACCAGTCAGGATCATACAGATAATAATTGTCATGTATACAAGGACTGCAATCCAGCGCAGTAAGTGATGTGCAAGCGCTGGTAATAATACACGGATGCTACTCAGGGTCAGTACAGGATAAGTGAATGTCATGATGTACACAGTGACTGCACCAGCAGCAGAATAGTGATGCAATGCTCTGGAGTAAGAAATACAGGATGTAACTCAGGATCAGTACAAGGATAAGTAATGTCATGTATGTACACAGTGACTGCACCACAGCAGCAGTAGTTGAGTGCACTCTTGGGGGTATAATACAGAGTTAACTCAGACAGTACAGGGATAAGTAATGTCTGCATGATATACGACCAGTGACTGCAACTGCACACAGCAGAATAGTCGTGCAAGCTCTAGAGGGTATAATACAGAATGTAACTCACGGATCAGTACCGGATAAGTAATGTCATGATTACACAGTGGGACTGCACCATCAGCAGAATAGTGACGTGCAACTCTGGTCAGTATAATACAGGATGTACTCGGATCAGTACAGAGGAATAAGTCATCATGTACACACGGACTGCACCTAGCAGCTAGAATAGTGAGTGCAGCATCTGGGTAAATACAGGATGTAACTCGATAATCATACAAGGATCAGTAATTCATGTATGTACTAAACAGTGACTGACACCAGCACAGAATGTGCTAGCAAGCAGTGCTTGGGTATACAGATATGTTACTCAGGTCATTACAAGTATAAGTACATGTCTGTAATGTACACAGTGACTGCACCAGCAGCAGATAGTGAGTGCACTCTGGAGTATAATACATGATTACCAGGATCAGTACAGGATGAAGTAGTTCTGTAATGTCATCCAGGAGCTGCCCACAGCAGAATAGTGAGTCCGCTCGGTATATACTGGACTGTAACATCCAGGATCAGTACCGGATAAGTAATGTCAATGTAGTCCCAGTCACAACACCACAGCGAATAGTGACTGTCACGCTCTGGGGTCCTAATACAGGTGTACTCAGGATCAGACAGGATAGTAATGTCATGTATGTACACATCCGGGCTGCACCAGCAAGGGCAGAAGAGTGAGTGCAGCTTCTGGAGTATCATACAGATGTAACTCAGGAATCAGTACAGGATAAGTAAGTCCATGTATGTATACAGTGACTGCACAGCAGCAGAATCAGTGATTGCACCTGGAGTATAATACTGGATGTAACTCAGGATCAGTACAGGATAAGTAGGTCATGTATGTACACACAGTGAAGCACTAGCAGCAGAATATGAGTGCACTCTGGAGTAATAATACAGATGTAACTCAGGATCAGTACGGATAAAAGTATGTACATGTAGTACACAGGTTACTGACCAGCAGCAGCATAGTGTAGTGCAGCTCTGGGTATAATCAGATGTAACTCAGGACAGTACAGGTATAATAATGTCTGTATGGTACACAGGACTGCACCAGCACCAGAATAGTGAGTGAGCTACTAAAGTATAATACAGGATGTAAACTCAGGTCAGTACAGGAAAGTAATGTCATGTATGTACACCGTGATGCACCAGCAGAGAATCGTGAGTGCAGGCTCTGGGGGTAATACAGGATGTACTCAGGATCACTACAGGATAAAGTAATGTCAGTTAGTACAGTTGATGCACACAGCAGATAGTGGTGCAGCTCTGAGATATATACAGGAGTAACTCAGGCGGGTTTCAGTACAGGATAATGAATGCAAGTGTATGTACATGATGCACCAGCAGCAGAAGTAGAGTGAGCTCTGGGGTATATACAGGATTAACTCAGATCAGTACAGATAAGTAATGTCATGTAACACAGTGACTGCACCAGCAGCAAATAGTGAAGTGCAGCTTGCGTGAGTATAATTAAGGAGTACCTCAGGTCGGACAGGGATAAGTAATGTCATGTATGTACACGAGCGATGCACCAGCAGCAGAATAGTGAGTGCAGCTCTGGCAGTATAATACAGGAATGTAACTCAGTCATACGGATAAGTATGGATTATGTCCACAGTGACTCTGGCACACCAGCGCAGAATGATGAGTGCAGCTCGTGGTATAATACAGATGTAACTCAGGAGTCAGTACAGGATAAGTATAAGTTCATGTAATGTACACAGTGAACCTGCAAACAGCAGCAGAATAGTGAACGTGCAGCTCGGGGTAAAAAATAAATTAACAGGATGTAATCAGGATCAGTAACCGTAAGTAGTCATGTATGTACACATTGATGCACCAGCAGAAAGTGAGTGCAGCGCTGGGTATAATACAGGATTTACCTCAAGGATCAGTATCAGATAAGTAATGTCGTATGTACCAGTACTGCACCAGCCGCAGAATAGCTCGCTGGAATCTTCGCTGTGTGCTACTGAAGGGTGTGGTTGTTTGTGACTGATCTCCTGCACCACCTGGTGAAGACCATCCACCCAGGCCTGCTCTCTCCCTCCCAGGGAGGGAGTTGGGTTGTCTGGGATGAGTTTAGCCAGAAAATCCCAGGCTCTGCCTCCCGGACCAGGCCGGCGGTGGCAGAAAAGCCAGATTATTACAGGCCAACATGTAGGGGGTGATAATCTGCCCCGAACCCAAGGACTGCCGCGATGTGCCTCGGCTGCCACCCCCAATACCCTGAAGCCGCAAGGTCTTCTCCGGAACACATAACTCAGCAAGTACATCAGCTGATGCCCCCTGGAAACTGAGTGACTGTGCGCGGAAAAGTTGGGTGGTTCAGCTGGAAAAGCTGGTGCTCACTGAGTGTGCAAAAAGCTTGGGAACTAAAGGCCCGGGAGTCTGCCTACTCATCTATGGCTCCCGGATTGCTTGAGCACCTCCGGAGTACGAGGAGCTGGCAAGCGATACTAGGCTCCAGGGAGAGAAGTAGACCGTGCCCTAGCGGGGTGGCTACACAGAAGAAAAATCTTATCATCTACCACCATGGCCAGACTTAAATCCGAGGTCACCCTCTGCAGGAAACAGCTACGGTGATCACGGAGCACGTGGGCCTTCAGGAAAGTTGGACACATGACGCCAGATTTGAGGAGATGCGCCAGGAGAACTGAGAAGCTGAGGGCTTCAGATCCATAGCGGATGAAGGCCGATGGCGATGATAGAGGTAAGTAGACCTGCCGTGTCCGGTCTGTGGCCTGTCCCAACACCATCAGGCCTCGGCACGACAGGCTGCCGCAGAGCAAAGCGTCCATTACCATCAGCTGCGGCTCTGCAACCTGGAGGAGGAAGTGTGTGACAGCGCCAGGGGTGGGGCGCTAATGGCTCAGATCCGTCGCTTGATGCCCAGTCCCTCCAATACTTCTCCTTCTTGGCGATGATATGCCAGATGACGCCTAAAGAGAAAGAAGACGAGACCAAAGACCCCGCGTCTCATGAGGTGAATCTGGTGTTTTCGTCCCCTCCGGTTCCCTCCGGGCGGGCAGCATGCCGCCTGTCGTTAGGCCCGTTACCCCAGCCATCAAAATCCTGCATTGGACTCGTGCCAGGGTGCGGGAGAGTGCAAAGCCACGTTTCCATCATGGCGCAGGCACCAGCCTTTTTGTAGTAGTCAGATGGTGCAGGAAGGCCGGCCGAAAGGCCGGACAGTGGAGGGCGATCCACGCAGTCCTGGTACTGTGCGCTGCCCCCCCGTGGAGAGGGGGGGTGGGCCCTGTGCAGGGCGTGGCGGTGGCTCCTGTGGCCCCTAGCGCTGGTGGCTGTTGCTTGTCTCCGGTGAGCACGGCAGTGTGATGGGGCTCGCTGGGCGCTTGTAGTGCGTCGCCTCCCAAGCTCTTTTGCAGCTGCAGTAGGGTGCAGAAAAATATTATTTTTGCATTGGATCATCGATCCCCAGGAGAGTAACAAAGACTGTCCGGACTTCATAAAGAAAAGAGACTCAGTGCATCTAGCGAGCAGCGGGCTCAAAGACATTAAAACAGCTGGTAAAGGGGATTAATGCAATGAAGGCAGAGGGCACAATAGATCGGGGTTGAGCTGCCTCTTCCAGCTCTGTATCATCCTATGGAGGTGGCTCTACCCCGTGCCAGTGATGCCGAGCAACCCCAGGTCCTGCCTGGCCAGCTGGTGAGTGACTGCAACTGAAGCGATGCGTATTGTACATAGGTGGTGAATGTTGGGGTGTTGATGGGGCTGAGGGGGTGATCCTGTGGCGTGGGCCTGGACCATCTGCACCCCCAGTGGTGGCCCGCTCCACAAGGAGCATTGCGAGTGTCCACCGCTGGGGCACGTGGGGTTAACTCCTTGTCTCCTGGCTCTGGAATAGCGTTTTGCAAAGGCGTCTTCTGAGGCTCTCAAGGGAGAGGAAAGTCCAATCAATGTAAGGGGAGCGATTTTATCTGTCCTTCTGGACAGACGGCATGGCCTGCAGCCTTCCAGAGAAAAGGGGGCAGAGACTTGTAATGTCTTTTACCCACACTGGGCCCGTTGCTTCCCGTAGGAATTGTGGTCGTCTCGGTACGTGGAGGGCAGTGACGCAGCCCACCTCAGGTCAAGGTTGGTGGAGCCTCCTGAAAGATGAACTCAGGGCTAGTGCCTCTTTCCCTGATACCTCCTATGGTACTCGCATTTCGATGTCAGCTTTGTTCGGCGTGAGGCTTAGAGCTCTTCTGGTTCGAATTCTGAGCTGGCACAAGATACGAGCCCGGCATGGCGAACTTGCTGTGCAGCACTGTTCTCGCCAAAACGCAGTCAAGAGGGTGACCGTTTTGACCCGTAACGGTCCTTCTTGCCTGGACATCAGTGACTTGGCTATCGTTAGGCGAAGTAGTTTCAGGTACCTTCTAAGAAAAACCGAGTGAATTGGCATTTGTGTCTGAGGCCTGGACCTTTCATGATGAATTGAAGTGTTCAGGCGGCACAGTCGCCCACATTCCTTCTTCATCCTTTCTGTGGGCGGGACAGAATCCTGATTTTTACCAGGGGCAGCCGAAGGTCTGTCACATGTTGCGGTGACCCCACCCACTTTATGCGGCCAGCTGCCATTGCAGCATGCGCTTGTGTGGTGGCGCTAGGTCATCTCGCTGCCTCCTGGAAGGACATTATGTGTAACCTGTGTGGATGCTCGGTCCACCCTTTCAGCCGTGTGTCCTCCTCCTTTGCACAATGCGGTTGGGACCACAGTGAGAGAGCCAGTAGGTTGCGTTCGGCTGGGGATGCTTACGCAGAGTGGAGAGCTTGAGGGGCCTGTAGAAGAAAGAAGAATAATTACATCCTTCTCCGTTGATGCGTTGAACGCAGACAAAAGCGATAGACTGGGTAAACTCAGGCTTGTCTGGGGTGACCTTGGTCCTTCCCAGAGGCTGTCAGTGCTACTGAGCCCTTGAGGGATGATAGTTGGATGAGTAGGCTCAGGAGAAGCGATTCACGCAGGCAGAGACAGGGTGCCGATAATTGTTCCGCCCAGCCGTCCGCCCCCTGGTATGAGTTCAGTATGGCATGTGGGACTCCAGGATTGTTTGCTAAAATACGCAAGCGAAACGAAAAAACGCGGTGTAATCTAAGGTACCTCTAGAAGGGAAAATGTTCCCTCCCTCTGGTTGAGTCTTTTCCAACCGGGTTCCTCACGCCATCTCGATGAGATTCGCTCTCTCGGTTAAAATTTGGGATAGGCTGAGGGTTGGGGTTTCGCTGGAGGTTAGGCGGCGGAGCATCCCTGCCCAGGGGGACGCTCGAGTTCGCTATCACTGTCTGGGATTGCTGTGTGGTCCACTTACCAGGAGTCGTATAAGAGCTCAACTGACGCGAGAGTCAGTGAAGCCAATGAGTAGGACGAATGGAGACATGTGTGTGTGGTCTCTGCGGGTCTGCTGCGTTTCTCGCTGGAAGAGAGTCAGCCATATAACTGTGACACCGTTTTCGGATACTCAATTTCGCGTCTCAACTAAACTGACACAGCTTAGACCCTGCGCCAGCATTCCTGATGGTAACATCTAGGGAAAATGGCCATCATGTCTCTCAGCAGCAGATATAGGCTCGGTGGACATACGGGAACTGGTACACTGCAAAAGTCCCGCTGTCTTAAGCCGATACCTACTCACATGCCTGACATCCATGATCCGTCGGCCACAAATCGCGTTACAGCCTTCACTCCGTTTGACGCTGCGTGCCCGTCTCTTAATGTCGACGCAGCATTAAGTCTGGTGCGGACACTCAGATTTGGCGGCTATTCGTGCATCTTTTCCTCGGCCCGTGTTGAAGGCCGACATCTTATTTTTGCAGGAGACGCGTAGGCTGCCCAGATCTCTTATCGCGTGCGCCGCTCGCTGTGTTTAAACTAAGAGGTGGAATGAGACACGGGCCTTCCTATTGGTCTCTTGCAGGCCATAGCCGTATCGCGCGTGCGGTCTTTTATAACCGCCGAGGTCCTAGTGTGTAGGAATGTCTGGACGTGTAATGGCGAGATTATGGAGGGTTTTCGACTCCGGTTCGTGTGCTGCTCGTATTGTCATGCTCGGTGTGTATACGTTCCATGAACTACCTGTATTCCTTCCGACCACTCGGGAAGGGTTCAATACTCTACGTAGTCGGTTCCGGCATATCAACATCATGTTGTGCCCGCAGCCAGTGGTGACCGGACGTGTCTCTTTTAGGAGGGTGGGTGAACCTACCTTGTTACAACAAGTCGGCCGGTGGTCTTGGAGGGGACGTCAATGCTGGCACGAGGTCCCAGATAGGGGAGTTTCCAGAGAACAATTCTGACTTCTGGAAGCGTCGCTCTATAGAGCATACTAGGAGGCCCTCGCCTGGGGATGTCACTTCGGCACACCCCCCAGCCACGCGTGGGTTCACATATTATAGGGGTAGCTGTAGGTCTAGAATAACAGTTTTATTTAAAGGAGACATCTCTCAGCGTGTCGTTTTGAGGTGGATGTCCCGATCACTGTCTAATTTGTTGTCTCTGAATGTTACAGATACCCCCCGGATGGGAAGAGGCTACTGGAAGCTCATTCGGCCTCTCTGGAATAAGCAGAGATAAGACAATCCTTTGAGACTTTCTTCAGAGCCAGGTACTTTGCGGGGCCCTTTGTAGCAGTAGTCAAGTGGTGGGAGAATGCTCAAGAAAAGGGTGGCGAGATTCTTCCGCCCTCTCGAGCCTCAGGAGCCGGACTACCGGCCTGTATCGGCTGAGAGGAAACTCAGCATCTCGCTCGACTGAGGTAGTCGTGAGGACATCTCCAGAGTGAATCCTTGCTGAAGAAGGTGTCAGTACGATAGACATCATCTTTGGGTTTTGAGAGGGATTACGGGAAATACCGCGTCGCCGACCCTTACAGAAACTGCAAAGATGTCAGTGATGGTAACTTGTCCGGGACTGGGTTGACAGTAACGGGATCCCTCAAAGGTCCAATCAGGGATTCTGGAGTCGTCAGATCCTTCTACTCACACCCTCTCGGGCAGGAAGGATCTAGATCGGATTTGATGTACGTCTTTCCTGGCTGAAACTGTCCTGAGCCAGAGTAGACCCCTTCTCGTTGATGTGTTTACAGATATGATCAGGAAGAGGAAGTGCAGCCGCGATTGAAGGCGCGCCTCAAGAAATCGCCGGTCCGGATGCTTACATCTGAGTTTTTATAGACCCTTAAGGACGCCTGGTTCCCCGCTTGACGAGGTATGCAATGAGTGTCTTCCCGATCCACATCTATCAGAAAGAACCGATCCACATCTATCAGAAAGAACCGATCCAAATCTATCAGTAAGAACCGATCCACATCTATCAGAAACAACCGATCCACATTTATCAGAAATAACCAATCCAAATCTATCAGAAAGAACCGATCCAAATCTATCAGAAAGAACCAACCCAAATCTATCAGAAAGAACTGATCCAAATCTATCAGAAAGAACCGATTTACATCAATCAGAAAGAACCGATCCACATCTATCAGAAAGAACCGATCCACATCTATCAAAAACAACCGATCCACATCTATCAGAAATAACCAATCCAAATCTATCAGAAAGAACCGATCCATATCTATCAGAAAGAACCGATCCACATCTATCAAAAACAACCGATCCACATCTATCAGAAAGAATCGATCCACATCAATCAGAAAGAACCGATCCACATCCATCAGAAACAACTCATCCAAATCTATCAGAAAGAATCGATCCACATCAATCAGAAAGAACCGATCTACATCAATCAGAAAGAACCGATCAACATCAATCAGAAAAAAAAAACGATCCCCATCCATCAGAAAGAACCGATCCAAATCTATCAGAAAGAACCAATCCCCATCTATCAGAAATAACCAATCCCCATCTATCAGAAACAACTGATCCACATCTATCAGAAAGAACCGATCCACATCTATCAGAAACAACTGATCCACATCTATCAGAAAGAACCGATCCACATCTATCAGAAGAAATCAATCAAGGACTAACTGAAAGAGCTGATCCACACCTTACAGAGAGGAATTAATCCCCACCTATCAGAAAGAACTGATCCACACCTACCGAAAGAGCCAATTTACATATATTCAATTATTATAAATAAGATAGATGTGGATCAGCCTTATTATATGGTCGTGGATTGTTGTATATGATATGTGTCAATCATTCTTATTAGATAGATTCCCATTAAATATAGGCAATTGATATAAAAAATCATGGAATACGTCCTAAAGAAGAGAATAACTCTTTAAAGTCCAAATCACTTCCACAGGGGCAATATTATAGCAAAAAGTTTAAATGTAGCTTCTAAGCAACGATCACCTATTAGATTTATCAAAAGAACTGTTAGGTACAGATGAGTGGACCTGTAGTCTTAGTACGGGTTCAGCCGCACCACCCAAGACGTATATCCGGATTGGTGGCCAAACACATCCCCTGGCCAATCAATTCTTTAAGAGAATCATAGATATCTCAGACTAAGTTTTGAATTTTGCAACAGTGCCACCACTGGTAAAAAGAGGAATTACATGATACCAATTCATGTGAATAAGGTGCCTATCAGTACAGTAGTGTTAGGTCTTCCACAGACAGAATGAGAAAATTCCAGTCTTCTTCTTCCAGGGCAATATGTAATTTATCATTAGTGAGGCTAATAGAGATTTATGTCCTTTATCTTGGTGGAGTTTCCCTTTAAACTCAGACAATCCTTTATTTTCCCATTTGCAGCATCCTTTATTTTTACTTAACTGCCAATTAGTTAAATTAATCTTCCGATATTTGGATTTGTCTGAAATATTTTTCTTTTGCTCCTCTGGCGGCCGTCTCCAGATATCTCATTATTTTGCTAAGCGTGTTCATTACACTTGATATATTACAATCTCCCAGCATTACATGGCGTCATGTATTCAGGCAAATTGTAATAGATTAATGGAGAATCTGGGCCTGGCCAAGATATTACTTGTACTGTAAATTGGAAGTGGAATTTAATAGCGCGTGATAAGATTTAGTGTGATTGTGAAACGCGTTGGTGCGCTGTATTTGTTGTCTGCCGGAAGGGGATTCCACCCCATCTCATCAGGGTTCAGCTGAGTAGGAGCCTGTTATTAAAGGGAACCTGTCACCAGGAGACTCATTTTTAGCACTCCCCCAGTCCCCAGAGAGCATAGTACATACACTGCCAAAGTGTTTTTGTATTAAAAAAAAGGTTTTACAGAAAAAAAGATATGTTATATTGTACCTTTCAATACCATGTGCTGTGTGACTAGGCACTCGTCCACTTGGAAAGGAGCAGCCCCCCCCCACCCTTGGGAAACAGCTTCTCCATGTTTCCTTTTCAAATATATGAAAACACCCATCACTTGGCTTAGCGACGCCCCCTGCACCTCTACAGCCAATCCCGAGTGAGGGGAGTTATTCATATATTTGAAAAGGACACATGGAGGTGAGGTTTCCCAAGGGTGGTGGGGAAACTGCTCCTTTCCAGCCCCTCCCAGGGGACGACTGTCTAGTCACACAGCACATGCTAATGAAAGGTACAATATAACATAGCTTTTTTTTATGTAAAACCTATTTTTTATACAAAAAAACACTTTGGCAGTGTATGTACTATGCTCTGCGGGGACTGGGGGAGTGCTAAAAATGGGTCTCCTGGTGACAGGTTCCCTTTAATCATATCAAAATGTAAGGTGATGGGGGTTTACTTGTTACTTGTATGATTCAGTCTTAGTCGGATCATACAGCCCTGACTTTTCGGATTTTAAGGCATTTACTAAGTGTATCAGTCTCTCCCATTATTTATAATTGAACTATCTAATGGCCAGAGCTTTCCTGAGAGGGAGCCAAATATCTACAGTTCACTTCCATCCAACATGTAGTAAAGTGAGGAGACCACTAGGGGGCACCTAGGAGTGTGCTATATGCAGTATTCAGTAAGCTCCCTCTAGTGGTGGCTGCCAGAGCAATGACATTTTATAATGGAATGTCTAAGTCTTGGCAGAAAAACTGAGCTACATCTACAGTCATCACATTTTTAAAGGAAATCTACCATTTGTCCCAAATTTACCAGATTGTCTTCAGTTTATAACAAGCAAATTTGGATAATCCTAAATAAATAAGGTGGGGTTTATGCAACTATTGACCAAAAGTCAGGGGCAGGACCTCCGCCTAGTTTTACTATTAAAGGAAATCTACTATTTGTTCTTATGCATTGTGAACATAAGAATGCTGTAGCTTCACTGATGCAGAAACACATCTTGTTTAATCCCTGAACCAAGCGGTTTTGCTCAAAAAACAATTATAAAATTCAAGACCTTGAGAAGGCTAAGTTCCTACATAAATACATAACACACGAGTTTCTTGAACTGTTCAGACAGAACTAATCAACCTGAGCTGGATGACTCATACACAGCAGATGGGGGATGGTGCAGCAGTTGATTACTTCTGCCTGGCAGGGACAATACAGTGATGACGTATTCTCGGCTTATGCTGGGCAGGACAAGGCTGGAGCAGGGAATAATTAGGGTAAGAGGAAAAATGCCGGAGCAGCCACAGGAGCGACGGAGCCTCATTATCATCATTGTATAATTGTTTTTTCAGCAAAACCACTCAGTTCAGAGATTAAACAAGGTATGTTTCTACAGCAGTGTAGCTACAGCATTCTCTAGGTATGTTTGGTTGATAATGCATAAAAGCAAATAGTAGATTTCCTTAAACAGTAAAACTAGGGGGAATTTTGAGGTCTTGCCCCAGACTTTTGGTGGATAGTTACTTAAATCCCACCTTATCCTTTAGGCTACAATAATCAGCTATAACAGTTATCACAGGTGTCTGTAATGAAGCTTTATTATTAATCCTGGTTCTTAACCCAACATTTTTAAAATCCAATTGTCATAGAGACCAAAACATTTTTGGCTGGGGTTACAATTATAAAATATACAGTTCCGACTTACATACAAATTCAACGTAAGAACAAACCTACAGAACCGATCTTGTACGTAATTGGGGGACTGCCTGTATAAAAGTTAGAGCACATAGAGGGGGGGTAAGAGTAGCTCCGTAAAATTCAGGCTTGATATTGCATTGCTCCGCATGGGGGACTGATCCGCACATCTGATTTCACATCTACTAGAGGATGTGTATCAGCGTTCAGGTCAAAAAGTTGGCTACAGTATTACAAAAAATTTTGCCTGTAAATTCTTTATCATGGTCTAAAAATACTGAACGACTATTATGAACCTTCCCACTATACTGTATGTCTTTGTCATCCTTATCCTGGATCACCATCTGGTGGACAGACTGGAAAATACAGATCTGTATCTTTCTGTAGTCGATAAATTGTAGTTTTCTCTTTAGATGTTTTTGGATTTTGGATGTTTTGGAAGTCAACAAAACTTCATGGTCCTGTGAGCTGTGGGAATTTTTGAGAATTTCATATTAAAAAAAAATGATGTACTTGGAATTAAAATATAAGTGATTTTAGGGATAACGTGTGTGGGTCTGTGCTACAATGATGAGATTGGAATCCATTAAAGGGATTGTTTGAGACCCCCTTATTATGTCATTTTTTGTATGTATTGACCAGACAAGCCATTAAATGCAAATAGATATTATACTATATTTACTAGAGATGAGCGGACTTAAACTTTAGGTTCGGCGTCCCCTGTTTGTTAGCTCCGTCTAACCCGGAACTATTGGGGCTCATTTACTTACCGGGTCCATTCGTGATCCCGCGGCACGTTGTCCGACATTGATTCGGAGCTTGCCGGGATTCACTAAGGTTGTGCGCCCGATATCCATTAGGTGTCGCTGCGGCGCCGAGGTCCGCCGGAGTTCACCATCCTCTTCCTGGTGCACGTAGGTGCGTGTCAAGCAACAGATTTTTTTTTAAATACCGCAGTTTTTCCGAATCCGTTGGGTTTTCAGTCGGCCACGCCCCCCCTTTCTGTCACGTGAAACCTGACGCCGATGCGACACAATCCGATCGCGTGCACCAAAAACCCGGGGCAAAACAGTGCAAACCGTTCATTTTCGGGAACCCCGACCAAAATGAGCGATTCGGGCCCAATTGAGCCCAATTGATTTATGCCAATCAGGCAACTTAACAGCCCTAGCAGTTAGACATGGCTGTGATTGGACAACTTGTTGATCATGATTGATAGCAATCTGAAGTGTGAAGTGTACAATTTCACTACAGCACCCCCACTGGACAAAGAAAGTATTACATCACAGTCAGCGAAATTAGTGGCGTGTATGTGTGATGCACAGATAACCAAAAATTTCCTGTAATTCTGTAATATATATGATTTTTTTTTTTTTTTTAAATGGTCTCAAAAACACCTTTTGTGATAGTAAGAATCGTTTTATGTTCTCTCTAGATACATTCGAACCATGTACCTGGGAATTCAGAGCCAGAGGCAAAAAGAACATCAACGTCGGTTTTATTGGGCTATGATGTATGAATATGCAGATGTCAACATGTTACGCCTCCTGGAGACCTTCCTAGAGAGCGCCCCCCAACTGGTGCTACAACTCTGCATAATGATACAGAAGAACCGTGCAGACACACTTCCATGTAAGTAGATTGCATTGCGGCAGGTGTTATACCATGTCAAAGGGGCAAATATTTAAGGGCTTGGATGATCCAAAATGAGCAGCAAAGCAAAAACGCTTCTGTGCTGATTGGTCTTGGTTTTTGTGTCTATTACTCTTTTGAGGACATTTCTGTTTCCACGGTAACAGACTACAAAGTCCTACATGTAGTCTGACCCTGCAGTGACTTATGACTTATTTCCTATTGATCATCTTTTCTTAATACCCTATTGAATAGGCCGTCTCTATTAGATTGATAAGACTGACCCCCAATGATTAGCTCATTCCGAGTGACTCCGTTCCATCATTGATACAGAGGCCCAAGCTGGAGGTACAACTCTTATCTCCCTAGTGGTTGACCTGTGTTACTGCAAGTAAATAAGAGCTTAGCTG
Organism: Engystomops pustulosus; assembly: GCA_019512145.1. Lineage (NCBI taxonomy): Eukaryota > Metazoa > Chordata > Amphibia > Anura > Leptodactylidae > Engystomops > Engystomops pustulosus. Next base: position 321,440 of record CM033643.1, on the reverse strand, counting down.
CAGTTCCAGGGAATGGCCACTACAGAGAATGGAGCTGTAGACCCTTCTCGAGGTTACGGTCTCTTTACGGTTACATATTTATAGTGTCCTTGATGTTATGAACTTTCTACAAAAAAATTCATGAGGAAATCACTTGTGCTTTCACTTTGTGTAAAACTCTTGGCAAAATTATCCATGAAAGAGATGAAACCTGAAACTACAACCAGCCACAAGGGACAGAAAGGTTTCTTTACTCCTTGATCAAGTTCCGAGTTAAAAGTCAAAACTTTTGGAAGAGATTGGTTATATGTGTTATAGTTGAAGGACATTTCTAAAACATGGCTTCAATCAAACATGGTGATTAGTGATGACCGGACCCAAACCCACAATGTTCAGGTCTATTTGCAGGTTTGGGTCTCCAAACCTAAACCCATACAAGAAGTTCAAGTTTGAATCCGGCATTCGGCTCACCATGCCTGCTCTTATCTTAACATCCCCACAATTTAGCCCCTTTCCCCCCAGTATACAGAAGTTCTGACATTTCAATCTGTGCGGTGTGATAGTCTGGTGAGAGAGTGTCAGACAACAACTGATGAGGTGCTAGCTTCTCCTCGCATGGAAGTGGTAAAGCGATAATACACACATGGAATAATACTAAGAGGAAACCACCATAAAAATTACATAAACATCCATCCATGTGCCATCATGAGTAAAATGAAGTCCACTATTTGAATTCTATGGTACTATGGGGCAGATTTACTTACCCGGTCCATTCGCAATCCAGCGGCGGGTTCTCCGACGCTGATTCGGGTCTTCCGGCGATTCACTAAGGTAGTGCGCCCGATGTCCACCAGGTGACACTGCTGCGCTGAAGTCCGTCGGAGTTCACTGAAGTTCACCAAGCTGGGCTGGGTGCAGGTATGTGCGTGTCAAGTGACACATTTTTTTTTTCCAATGGCCACTCCCCCGATTTCCGTTGCGTGCATGCCGGCGCAGATGCGCCACAATCCGATCGCGTGCACCAAAAATCCGGGGCAATTCAGTGAAAAACGGTAATATTCGAGAAACACGTCGGAAAAACGCGATTTGGGCCCTTAGTAAATGACCCCCTATGTGTCAAGACATAAAAAAAACATCTGGTTCTGAGAATGTCTTCAATTTCACCAACCTCAGATGAAGAACATCAGCAACAGATTCCTCCGGGTCATTGTTAATTTACCAAAACTAGGCCACAAAAGGTAAGTCATGTGGGAAAAAACGATGAGCTACCCATGAACTGCACTACTAGAATGTCTTAGGCGCTGTGTGGCCATGTGGTCTTGTCCGTCCAGAGGACATTGCTTAAGAAGTCTTGTGGTTTGTTCAGAAGAAATTTTGGAGACCTAAGCCATGGACTTAATGAATGGACTTCTAATTGCCTTCAGATAACCCATCCCAGATTACTTTCAACAATTACTTCTCTAAGATCACTTTGGTGAAGATGTCTTTCGGCATTGTGTTAACACATGCCTCAATGCCCCAGACCAAACTTCTGCGTTTATGGGGCTGGTCACACCTGCTGCTGATCAAGGGTATTAGATTGGCAGCCCCTGGCTGCTACTTAAACTCCCATATCCTAAGGAAGAAATCTTCAAAAAGACACCTTAAGCTCACCTTGATGTTGGAGCAACATAACTCCAATGAAAACCTGAGCAAGGAAGTCCTCAGCACCAGGCAAAACAAGCAAAAAATAGAAACAAGTCCAGCTACCAAAGGATCTATGGGAAATTTTATTATTTGGAATTCCATAAATGTCAGTGAATATGGAATTTATTTCCGATACACTTAAGCTGCTATATCTTTTGTTTCCCTGTGGCAGACTCCTAAGCTTCATATGTTTTATAATTGGAATTCCAAATAAAGAATCACATTTTTTAAACTTGCTATGAGCTGGACATGTCTACTAATTTTTGCTTAAAGGAAACCTACCATTTGATTTGATGCAGTATGAAGCAAACAAACCTGGAGAATGCTGTAGCTGCACTGATGGAGGATCATATCTTGGTTAATCCCTGAGCTGAGTGTTTTTGCTAAAAAAAACAATGATAACATTCAGGACCTTGGGAAAGCTGGATCAGATTGGCTGTCTTGATCAACGCTGAGCTTGTAATTACAAATGGATAATAAAAGCATGACAAATCAACCCGAGCTGGATCACTCATATACAGCAGCTGGGGGATGGTGCAGCAATTGATTATTCTGTCTGACAAAAAAGTGATTGCATCATCTATCCTGCAGAGAAAAACTCTCCTGCTAGGAGAAGCGCTGAACCATGCGCTGAAGGAGCCATAGAAGTGGCAGAGCTTCATTTTCATAATGTTATATCTGTTTTTTCAGCAAAACCACTGAGCACAGACATTAACCAAGATATGATCCTGCATCAGTTTAGCTACAGCAGTCTCAAGGTATGTCTGCTTCATAATGCAGCAAATCAAATTGTAGGTTTCCTTTAAGGATGAAGTAAGGTTGTTATTTCTGTAATTTCTCACCCATTTTGGCCTTCCTTTTGTTCAATAATGCCCCAGTTCAACCTGTTGTGTGATATTCTATATACTGAAGTTGCAATTATCGGATTTCAAGACCTTCTAAGAACCAGATGTTTTTTTCATTATGCAACAACAATAAAAAGAAATGAAGAATTCGGAAAAGTTTGAAATCCTCATTCTGACTGAAAATGATGAACCTATTGTATGAGCATGAACACATCACATTAGGTACTTTTTCTTTACGGTTTGTCCTATGGAACCTATACAGATTGCAGGATTAGCTGGCCATACTTCTCCTACATCAAGAAGACATTAAAGGTTCCCAATTTCGTAACATAACCCGTCCAGCGGGATGTTACACATGGAAAATGGTAGATGGCTATAATTTAAAGCCAATTATGAAGACTAGAATAGAGTCATCTCTTATGGTGGCTGGGTAAAAAGACATTCCCAAGATTTGGAGTTGGTAATCTGTGAGTAGGTGTGACCAAGAAACTGCAGTCAGTGTTAATCCTCGAGAATTTTGTCATTATTTCTTTGTGTTTGTTGTTGGTAGCAGCAGGACTGTTCCCCAAGGTTGTCTTCACACTATTGTTCTCTTAGATGTCTGATTGTTTTATAGTCTACCCCTTCTGCTCTGAGTAGAGCAGAGGTGAGGGGCTGTGGAGCAGACAAATTCAGATAACTAAGAGAACAACTTTATGAAACTTTATGAAATGGACATTCTTTACTGAGGTTTACCAAACACAGGAGACGAAGATAGAAAGATACATAAGCTCATTATGGTCTGATAATGGTATGGAAATGGTATGACAAAAGAGAGACAATTTTCTTCCTCTTTGAAAAGAGCTAAATTGTATAATTCCCTACAGTGGCTGGATCTCCTCAAGAAGAAGCCGCCTTCCTCAAGAGCACCGTTTTTGATCAGCGTAGGAGGTGTAGACTATGGGACCTTTACCACCTCCACAGACTCCAACTTTTTGTATACTTTGGAAAGTGCTGCTATATAGACCCTCTATGGTCAGTTGGGCAATGCCATGCCCTCCACCTCAATTTTTCATCCAACTTTGCAAAACTGAAAGGAGCAAAATAATAAAAATGTTTTTAGAGTGGTGACAGTCCACCCATAAAGGTATGATAAAATATCTCTCTATGGCTATATTCACACTGCCGTTGCCCGCCCGTACCGTACCGTAGCGGGCAACGGCAGTGCACGGGGTAAGGAGGAGGAAGGGGAGCGCAATTCACCCCCGCCCCTCTCCATAGAGATGCACGGCCCCGTATTACGGGAAAAGATAGGACAGGTCCTATCTTTTTCCGGGTACGGAGCGGTACGGTGCCGCATGTGTGCTGCACCGTACCGCTCCCATAGGGCGCCATGCGCCCATTGCCGTCTATGGGGGATTTATATCGGCCGTATATACGTCCTCCATACGGCAGTGTGTATGTTGCCTAAGGTCAATAACAAACACTTGCTGCAGGTCTGCATTGTCACTTTGTACAATTCCTACTTGTTATAATGATCCTTTGACAATACCATAAAGTGTCCCCCAGCATAGTGCGGGACTGGTCCTTCTCAACAAGAGACACTGAGAATTCATTGAACGGGGAATAAAAAACTAGGCTTCAAAGTAAGACGACCCCATCAAGCAGAAACTGAAAGTTCACTTACTAGTTATTTTACATGAATCGATTTCATTAACCTTTGTCTGTTCTTTGCCTTACTTTCTGGCAGGTGTTTCCTCTGTGGCTTCCCTGATGTCCCTAGCTTGGGTGCTAGCCTCCTATCACAAGCTCCTACGGGACTCCCGGGATGATAAGAAGAGCATGAGCTACAGAGGGGCATTAATTCATCTCTTCTGGCGACTTTTCACCATATCATCCCGAGTGATATCTTTTGCCCTCTTTGCTTCAATCTTCCAGCTCTACTTTGGGATCTTTGTAGTAGTCCACTGGTGTGTCATGGCCTTCTGGATAATTCATGGTGGGACAGACTTCTGTATGTCCAAATGGGAGGAGGTCCTCTTCAATATGGTGGTAGGAATTGTGTACATTTTTTGCTGGTTTAACGTCAAAGAAGGCCGGACTCGATATAGAATGTTTGCTTATTACACTGTTATTCTGACAGAGAATGCTGCCTTGACGTTCCTATGGTATCTCTACAGAGACCCTAACACAACTGACTCCTATGCCGTGCCAGCACTGTGTTGTGTTTTTCTTAGTTTCGCAGCCGGGATCGCATTCATGCTTCTCTACTATGGTGTGCTGCATCCCATGGGGCCACGAGCTAAGATCTTTGCCAGCTCCTGTTGCGCCGAGCTGCTCTGGGGCATTCCTTTGCCCCCTGATGTTGAGCCCATGGCACCCCAAACCCCTGGGCACCGGGGGGCCCAGGCAACGCCCACCAGAGCGGTGGCGGAGCAACAGGACGATCTAGCAACTGACACATGCTTGCCCGTTTTCCAGGTGAGACCAATGGTGCCATCCACTCCATCTGGGCGCCCTTATTACCCAGAGGGGCCCCTCATAAAGATCGACATGCCAAGAAAACGATACCCAGCTTGGGATGCTCATTTCGTTGACAGACGATTGAGAAGGACTATCAACATTCTTCAATACGTCACCCCCACAGCTGTAGGTATAAGATATAGAGACGGTCCTCTCTTGTACGAGCTTCTCCAGTATGAGTCTTCTCTCTAATGCTCCGAACCCAGAGGAACCTTATTTTTGTTTACGAGAAAAAAAAAAACACAGCTCATTGAGAAATAACACAAAGAGAGAGCTTGTCCCAAGCTTCATTTATGGTCGCTATATGTATACAAAGATATTCTCTATGTTTTGTAAGTAAAAACAAAAAAAATGAAGACTAACCTTTGGTGTTTTACACGCAAGAAACAGTATTGAAACATCCACGCTACTATCCGGGGTGGAGAGAAGAAGTCTCCACTCTGCGTTTTATACACTGTACACCAAGTGTAGAGAATTCATGGGACTGGTGCTGATAGAACAAACTAACCTTCAACTGCCTTATGCCCTTTGGTGCTGAGTTTCATTAACTACTGTCACCTCTCTAATGCAAAACCGGTGGTTATTCAGTCAAGGAAGCAATGAAGCCTTTTTTCGTCTGACTGCTTTTATGAGGTCAAGGTGAGGAGCAATGTTGAGACAGAACACTGCCCCCGACGTGTCGTCTCGTACCAGGGTGATATAATGGAACCCCCGACTCTTGCTTAACCCTTTTACTGCTGGTCTCTCCCGCAACAGCCAAAGGGTTAATGAGAAAAACGGGATCATGGCAAGGTGCTATGTGATGGTCAGTTGTATTCTGCTTGCACTGAATTCACATAGTAATACCATTTTTACTTCCAAAAACATTTAAAAAAAAAACAACAACAACAGTTGACCTTTGATCCAACACCAAAAAAACTGTAACACTCAACACACAAGTAAAAAAAAAAAAAAAGAAAATCAGTAATAATTAAACTCAGCATGGTAGCAAAAAGAATGAAGACAATTTAAAGGCACAATACTTGGTTGGTGACTGTAAAATTCAATTTCCTCTAATTTCCCGATTTTGGTTTTCCGAAGGCACGGTGTGATACTAATAGCCACTAAAGTCCTACTTGTGTCTCATGTTCAATCTGAGCCTTAAGGTGATCTTTAGTGCTACTTTTTGTTCCGTCTTATGACAACAAAAATACTTAACAATATCTAGGTTTTTTTTTTTTTCCTCTAACAGAGATACAATTACTGGTGCTTTGTACTTTTGTTCAGTTGTGATTGGCTAAAACCGTTCACATGGTGCATTCTAGAACTGCGGTGAAATCGTTCTCTTTTGTAAAGTGTGTATATCACAGAAATGAATGAGACAGCTGCTAGAAATTTTTTTTTTTCTTTTGTTTCACCCGCAGTTCTATAAGAGATCTATTTCCGTAAGGCTTGACAAACAGTACTGTGTTTTAATTTATCGAAAAAAGAAAAATATTTTTTAATTTTATAAAAGTTTTTTTTTTCTTTATGTTGCTTAATTAATTTTTGGGTTTTTTTTCAGATATGTGCACAAAACATTAATTTCTGGTGTATTACAAAAAAAATGAAAATTGTACTAGTATTTTTGTTTGAAAAACTGACACCTCAATAGACTATATGACGCGTTCTAGAGTATTGCTCCTTTAAACGGCCATCTTGGTTCAAGGCATCATTTCCCACATTCGCTCTACTTGGCAAAAAAAAAAAAGATACAAAAGATATATAAATATATATATATACATATATAGAGAGAGTATATTTAAGTAATACTGTTAGTCTTTTCTGTGTGTGCTTTCAAAAGGAGTTGGTTTATATTTTTTATTTAATTTTTTTCCTTGCGAAAAAAAAAAAATACATAGCTTAAGCCAATGTTGAGCTGGGTTAGGGAGATGTTCAACATTGTGTGTTGCGATGAATTTATTATAACCTATTTTTGTTTTATTTTTTTCAAGTAATCTTTTTTTTTTAACCTAATTGTCTTAGCAGTTCAACAAGGTGATGCAAAGATGAAATTATGAAAAGTGAAAATTGAATTCTGTCTAAGAACTGACAAAAACTCTCTATGTTCTGAAAGGGATTATGGGAATTTATTCAATCTGGGCTGCTTCACAAATAAAAAAGTAGCCTCCTTACCAAAAAAATAAAATAAAAACATTTCAAATGTTTTTGTTTTAAGATACACATTCGTAAATTCCATATTGAAATTTCCCATAATCCCCCCAAAAAAACGAATGTTTTACTTTCATGAATTACCTTTTTAGTTTTATGGATTGTAGTATTATAACGTCTATGTGTGTCAATGTCTTTGTGTGCATGCTATATTTTATTTATATTTATTTTATTTATTTTTGTAAATCCACCAAGAACTGTTTTTGAATATTTCAGTGCAATACAAAAATAATAAAACAACGTATCAAGGACTAAATTATAATGTAGGTGGTTTCAGGGCAATAAAACTGGTCATCTATCCTTTGGGTAGGCCATTAGTTTACGATCAGTGAGGGTCCCACTTTGAGTACAACTGCAGAAATTCTGAGGCCACGATGCTCCATACATTGATGAAAGTTGGACCCACACAATGTAATGTAATGGCCCGGGACAGTTGACGTTTCGGTCTCCGTTTTTGCCATGTTTCTTTTTGCATTAAAAAAAATAATAATGGGTTAATGGAATTTTCAAGAACAAAATTTACAATTAAGGAAAAATATTACATGATAACATACCATTGATTTATAAGTAAAAACTCTAACAATTATAATGTTTGGGTAACATTCCAATACCAGTATGTTAACATTTTGGAGTAGCGTCAGTACCATCTGATTGGTCAATACTACTGACGAGCAGAGGAACGTTCAGGTTCATGTCAAACATCGCAGGTTCGGTTCCCTGAACCTGCACTTTTGCAAAAAGTTTGGATTCAGGTTCGGCTCAACCCCCACCATAACACCTGTGATCGGGGGCCAGATGTTAACTCTTTAAATGCCATTTTCTGTAGGATCGTCATTCCCCTTAATGTCATCTGAGAGCAAAGACCCTCAGGAAAATGGCAACACACAGGTTCGGTGCCAGAACCAATCGTGGGTGTTGAACCCAAACCTTACTGGGTCCACTGATCCCTAGTCATAACAAGTCCAACACTACTGAATATAGAAAGTGTAGCCTTTTTTTTCTTCTTTTTTTTTGCAAAATACATTTTTCTAGTTAGGGCTCTGTTTCCGGCAATAGATCCATTGACTTGTAATGTGGTCTGGAAGGTTTGCATTGGGCGTTCCAGTGTTTTTAATTGCAAATGTCACTCTGCAAACTACACTATTTTTACCAATAAAAGTAACATAAAAACCAATGGTAAGAGCCCTAAGGTTGAATTTACCTTAATATACTAGTCAAGAAATGAATTGGGGCGGTGCCTTGTCTTTTAATGTATCCTTTAGGCTTCCGCTGGATGTTTTGGTGTATTTGAGTTCAGAAGTTACTTTGCAGACTAGACTGCATGCTACCGAAAAAATAAATAAATCTGTTTTACTTCTATGGTACATATATACTTTTGATGGTATTCTTTAGGCTTCCATTGGGTGTTACAGTGTATTTATTGGCAATGGATGCCCCGTAATCTACACTTTTGTTGGCGTCAAAAACCTTCAAATAATTCAAAAATATTTCTTCCTAATATACGATATGCCTGTTTCTTAGTTTTTTTCAAGGTCAGCGTTTAGTTTTTAAAAAAAATAGTAAAACATCATAAACCTGATGTCCTCCACAGGGTCAGCCATAACAAAAGATGTCCAATTACTTTCCATAATATCAATGTCTCTGGTGAGGTGCTAATGCTGTAAACGGGGCATTCTTTGTAAGAGGTTCTGCATCGGCAGATGTTAAACCAGTTACTTTCAGCAGAGTATGGGATATCTGTATATCTTATCAGCTCAGACACAATATTGTGTGTTCTGGCTTTATCCATATGTACAAATCTATATATATTGACTTGTTATATTGGTTCTGGAGATTGGTTGTTAGAGGTTGTGTTTTAGGGTGACCAGACCTTGCTGGGAAATGTGTTTTTTATACTGTATTTAGGCTTTGATAAATGTGATACTTCCTTTGGTATAGGTAAGAGGATACTGATTACCTATCGGCGACAACTTACTCATATGTGATTCTAAGCAGCAGTGTTTTAGGGGCACAATACCTTAATTATGACTGTGTATAGCAAATATGTACAAAATTCCCTGTACCACCAATGAAATCTATATTTTTTCTACTTGTTCCCTAAATTTCCCGTGCTGTAGACCTGTACGTTTCGTGCATTCTCTTTTATAAGTTTTTTTTATCTATTTATTTTATACGTTTGTGTCATATTCACACATTATTCATAACATTATAACTTTGAGGTGTCCTACTTAGCATATCAGTTATCTTACAGTCAAAGTGATTTATAGGTCCAAAAATTTGGTCTGTTTCAATTTTGTACTTTCATTGTCGTATTCACTGCATTCTTTTTCTGACTCACAGTTTCAAATCCCCTGCAATGACATTAAGTTACATAATGAATTCTGCCTGTCTGCCATCACCGCTAGGATTAGCTTAGAAGCTTCCTGTATACTGTATGCAATAAAACCTTAAATTTATTCTGCCAGCAGTTTTCACCCATACTGCTTAAAGGGGTTTTCCTAGATAAAAATATTGATGACCTATTCACTGTTAGTGTATCTATATTAGATTTAAGGGGGCAGACTCCCTGACCCCCTACCAATCAGCTGATCCCAAAAGACATAGAAGTCTCGCAGAGGCCAATGTCAGGAACTGCAGCAAAGCTCAGTTCTTAGTCAAAGGAATGAAAACTCAGCTGCAGTAACCCAAAATGGCCACCACGGAGAGCAAAAAGCTGTCTTTTTTCATCAACCAATGTAGGGTAAGAGCACCTTAAATCAGCAAATTGTTGAGGTGTCCAATATTCAGAGACACGCCAATCTAATGACTTTTCCTAACAATAGGTCATGAATTTATTTTGGCTGAAAAACATAATTTTCTCATTTACATAAAGAGCAGTATTATCGCTACACTTGTATACTTGCCTGCCAACATGTGGTATTAAGGCTTTTGGTAGGCCAGAATTTGTAACTGATTTATTTTAAGCTCCGCCTAGTTGTGGCTTCAGATACAAAGACATTTATGTATAGCATCGGTATAGGATGTGTAGACTTTTTTGTAACACATTTTTGTAATGCTCCAATTGATCGAAGATATACATTTAAAGAAATGTTGCAAATATGTTTTTTTATAGCCTACTGTTGTATGTACACTGCTCCAATGGGGAAGTATGTGTGTTAACAGTTATATTCTACAAAAATAATCTGTGCGCAACGTGATCCGACATTTGTATTTGGCCATAAACATTAGATGTCTGTAAATATCCAATAGCTATTTCTTACCACCTCTTCATATACATACAAGCTGATCCCAGCCAAGTGTGTATATGTATTGAAAAAAGAAAGTAACCAATGCCAGATGGAAGCATATTACCCTGTTACCAATAGGGACAGACATGTTGAAATCCAACTCACTGGACCTTCTTTCCCTTGACATTGGCCATTGTAGGAAAGTTGGAATAATTCCATACACATTAATCGGGGGTTCATTCCCATGTAACCCAATGAGTATGGCTGGCTTTACCTCACTCCCACTGCTCGTTCCTCATCGAAAAACAGCAAGGTAGAAGAAAATAAAAGAGAATAAGGCAATCTGCAAATATCACTGTACAATTCTTTGACATGTTTATCAGGTCTCAGCACAGGGATAAGGGGATACATCCTCTTTAATGAAATAAGATCCATTTTCAGGTCAAAAAGGAATACTGAAGAGTATGTGTGCTACAAGTGACTCCATAGAGAATTGATTTGTAGTCTGTAACCATATGGGCCTTCACAAGAACTGTATAAAAGGCATTCAAAATTCATAAAATTTTTAAAATTTTTGAAATAAGAGTCATTGACTCAACATAAAATAGATAGCGTCGATATTGTAAAAACAAGTTGAAGGACGTGTGCAAGTTGTATGGCTAAGACATGTCTACAGTCTCTTCTATGAACTTATGTAAGGGCGGTTGTTTACCCGGTCCTGTGCATGAGCCGACTGCCCATGTCCAAAAGCTAATAGCAGGTCCTATTCCTGTACGGGTTCATGGCTTGGGTATTCTTTTATTATTGCCCATGGTGCTCACATGCGGATTACTGTCAGGCCACAAACAATGCACCATGAGACCAATGTTTGTGGCCCTAGGTCATTTGAGGTTGGCCTTACTTGAGATTTAACCAGGGCTTATTTCTGTCCAAATTCTGTTATGTTGTAAAATTGAGAATGAACCTCAGAGTAGCAGAAATTTAGGCTAATAATAGACATCAAATTGTCATATAAAAAACAACCAGCCCTGAAACAAAGTCATTCAGTTAATATTACAAAAATCACTTTATTCTTTATAATCAATAACAATTTACTATGTAGATGAAGGGACTGTAGCTTAGAATAAGAGAAAACTCATCATTATAGTCATAAGTAGCCACATAAACAGCCACGTAACAAATGACCAAAAACTCCAACCAGGGGCATCAACTGTTTATCTAGAAATTTCACCCGATTGTTAAGGCCAAACTGTATATAAAAACCTGTCTATGGCCAGAATCAGAATGGCTTGCCTTTCAGACTTCTTTACCTTGATCTGTAGAGTTACTCTTTGATATCTGTCTCATATCACGGGGTATTCTAGAAACAATTCTTTCGACATTTTCTTGAAGAATTCCAGACTTTTTATAATACCATTCATAAATATGGCAACAGACAGAAATTTTTGGCACATCTGGACTTGATGCATTTAAGGAAACTAAGTGTACATATTTGATAAATTATGTACATTTTTGAGCTTACTAATATGATTCTACATGGATGATATGCCAAGATATCACTTACTTTATTATAATACCAGACAGTGTTTCATTACTAAAGATAAGAACCCGGGTAAACTTAGCAACCCTCTGTTCACCTTTATGGCTTCCAGGCTTGGCTATGTTTGGTATGCCAAATCCGTTTCCGATTTCATGATGTCCATCGCTTTTGATGGGGGACATTAATTGCACAGGCAGTTCTTGGCTACATTCGGAAACTGAATAGGCAAAAAATGAAGTGTTTGTGTTGAAAACTGTCAACTTTGGTTTGGTAACGCTATGTACCTAATCCCGACTTTCTAGCTTTTTAGTCTTCCACTATGTCTAATCCATCCATTCACAATAAATAAATGAGGGCAAAATTCTTTCTTTGATTGACCAATATTGATTATTTTAAGAGGTCTGGCCTTAAAGAAGACCTGTCATGGCAATTTGACACACTAAACCACCCACAGGTCCTTATGGACTGGTGGTTTAGTGTCCCAAATCACCCCTTTCCAAGTCCCTCCGTGGCTGCAATGAAAAAATAAGAAACTTTACACTTACCTAGAGAAGAGTCCATTAAGCTGCATCGAACTCGTGCTCCCCACGCCTTCACAGTTCTTCAATAAAGCCGGTGCACTACACTCCGGCTCATTGCGCAAGCTATGGCGCATACGCAGTGAAGCCAAGTTAAAGCACGTCAGCCTCATTGCACGACTGTGCTGACGCATGGAGCACTGTACTGAATTAACTTTAAAAATGTTTACTTTACTAGAGGCCACAGAAGAACTTAATAAAGGGCCCGTTAGTACCTGTACGTGGTTCAGTATCCCAAACAGACATGACAGGTCCTCATTAAAGATAATTGGGCAGCTTCGATACTGATCCACTATCCTTTTATCTCCTGGGTGATGGATGCCTCAAAAGACTAAGATGTCTGGTAGCAACTCCAACTCCTCTCCCCACCAAAATAAATAAATATGGCTGACCAACCAATCAATTGAGAATTTGACTGCGTGTCTGGTATGAGACTGTAAACAACCTAATTATTATTCATTTCAAAGTCGATAAACATGAAATAATAATAGCAGTGTATGGAAATCCTTGATTCTACACACAGAATTGTTCTTACTTTTGGGGGGAAATTTGATGGCTGACTACAGACCTTTCAGCCAACCTTGTACCATAGTACAAGGCCATTGGTCAAAACTTTATCACATAATATCAGGCTAAAACTGGAAAGCATCCACAACAATATGTTTATAAAAAATAAAATTAAATCAAGGCTCTCCCTTTCTACCAAACCAAACATTCATTGTCTACCGTTTTCCATGGTTTGGCAGATTCCCTTTAAATCCTCCATTTTTTAGGATATTCATGCTCTCCAGTTTTAGACTTTTGCAGTTTTACTATCTTGATGATTCATTTTAAGACAAATATATATTATTTTTAGGAAATTGTTGTTCACAATTTATTGTGATCCTAGCCACATAATAGTGAAAGGCCTCAGACCTTCTGGCTAGAAAGGCATCTGTTATCTATAAATCACTTGGCTTTATTAGAAGGAGCTGATAATCTAGGGATTAAATCTTGGCATTCTTTACTATCTCTTCAGTCCATTGATATTTTCGAGAATTTTCGTAAAGAATTCTGTCTTTCCGTGCTTTGACTGTTACCACAAATTTGTTAATGTCCATTTGTGGTCAAGGATGCAGCCGCCTGTGCTAATTTTACTAGCCTATTAATACTGCATTGTGATTGTTTGGGGCTATGCAAATGCAATATTAAACCAATTGGCTACAAACAGATTATCATATGGACTGGTCTTGATGGACTCCTTGTTTTATCTGGCTTTTCGATGTGACGAAAATGTTTTATTAGCAAAATTGTCCTTTTTGATGTAAAAAAGACTCTAACTTCCAAAGTGTTGTTCTTGTATTTGTGAGTAGGTTGAACATCACTAGAGAAATGTATAGAAATAATGCAAATTCCATCTGTAGAACTCTGTAGGAGGGGTTTGTCGCTCAGGGGAGGAGGCTCTCAGAATATATGCTGGTTTATTGCTCAGATCTCCAGCAATCTTCAGTCATCTCTGGAGAAACCAGGCAGCAAATGTTAAAATCACCGGCAGTAACGTTAAGTATTACAACTTTCTCTTATAATTTTATGGCCCATTCATTAAATCCATGGACATGTTGGGTCCTCCAGAGGGAAAGAAACTCTTTCAGGGCCCTAAATAGGGGAATCATTATATTACATCAAAGTGTCCTCTAACAATATGTGAAAAATGGGTTTCTAATCTACAGCATTGTTTTTGCCTTCCAACATTATATCCTATTATATCTCCAGCACAAAACTTTAAATTTAGCCACCCAATTTTCATGGTGCCTTCTAATCCGGTGCTTCATGTCTATACAGGAACCAAGATTGCCATTTACAAAAAGGTGCCTAGGTGCCAGGTGCTTAAAGCATTTCCATTTTCAAATGTCTTGCCATAGGAAATTCTAAGACTGTGTCTAAGTTTTCTAGAGCCTAAAAATTGTTGTCCTTTAAGAGGACAGACAGTCTATATCAGCCAAGGTTGGACTGGACAACTAGAGTAACAAAGGATCCTCAGGTTCCTCAGTCCTCAATTTACAGACTCAATTTGAAGGTTACTAAAGTTTATTTCCTAAGGGTTGATGGAGGTTGGGTCCATGAGGCCCCAGTCTAACACAACTGTTGCACACGGTGGTAAGGCCTATGTTTACTCACTGTCCTTATTTTGTTTTGAGGATGTTTTCTTCATGTCCAAATTTTGGCCATTTTAACACAACTGTACCATGACAGTCCCGTTCCAGTGAATTGAATAAGAACTAAGCTGTATGACAGCAGTGCAAGTATTTCCCTAGTTGTGACTCAATCCAAGTCTTGTAAGTGAAGATTGTAATTTGACTCTAACCCGATATTACATCCAAGGGCTCTCCTTTTCACTACATCTCTCACTGATTAGACTGGTTTTCCTCCATTTGAGACTGCAGCCTATGATTCTTACATCCTCGTAAATGCTAGACATGCCCTGGTGCTTCAGTATCAAGTCAATACGCTATATCAGGTTGCCCCGTATCTGATATTAGTTCAAGCCCCCATATCTATAATATAGTAGCCACGTGGCATTACACAAAGTGTATTATAAAACTCAGACCAAGGTAGTAAGACTCTCAGGTTTACCCACCTTCCTGGCAAAAATCAGTGTTGTCCATTTGCCAATGAAAGGCTGTTCCTTTAAGGATTCTCAAAGAATAATAAAAAGCTCGGTAGGTGCTATCCTATGGCCTTATGCTTTAATACAACATCCAAGGAACCCTTTGCTTCAGGACAACCACATCTTTGCTTGCCTCCATGACTTTACCAACGGACATGATTTACAATGTATTTTATCTTTCTCCACCACTATATTATTCTTCTCATCTAAGCTTCCTTGCACGGTAACAAGTGTGTTGCATCCAACTCGCATCTTGTGTATGCTGGAACGTCCGTCCCGATCTTCAGTTCCGGTTGTCAGTGTTCATCAGTGATCTGTCTCAGCTAGCAATAGGCTGGACAGCATTTTCTGTTTAGGGAGAGAGTCCAGGAAGTAGAAACTGGCAGAATCAGGTGTGATTAGCAGGGGATTGGTGATTGCTTCTTTTACTTACATACAGTCTGAGCTTATTAAAGCGTACCTCACCTTTCAGTTGTCTAGTGTGTGTATATGAAAAGTTAGACTATTTGAGACTAATTGTGTTCCTTACGTGACTTGAAATCTTAATTTCTTTCCTCTCTGATGTTGATAAATGTGATGTAGGAGACTTCTGTGACTCACTCATCCCCCTCCCTTTGGAACAGACCTCCATGTAGTCTTACAACTTAAAAGTCCTATAAAGTTTTATATTTATTGGATGGAAATGAGTAAATTATTCATCCAATCAATAGGGGCGCTGCGCATATATGTATAGAAAGAGTAAATCTGGACTTCAAAGAAGTCCTTTAGAATTGGAAATCTCCAGCAAATCCCCCCATTGATTTCCATTTTCTTATTTTCCTTTTTTAACTCTAATAACACTTGCTCCTTTGCTACTTCAAGTTTAGACATGGAGTTCTTCTATCATCAATAGAGACCTCCATTGGTGACTTAAGTGCAAATTTTGATATCCAACCTTTAAAATCTTCGGGGTACGTTTATCTGGGCTTCTATGCCTGAAAACCAGTGTAGAAATCCTGAAGTAATCACAATTCCATTTGAATCGCCAGTCATTAGAATTATTATTCCCTTTACGCCAGCTCTACACCAAGGGAATGTAGAGGGGTTTGAAGGGGGGTGGGGACCTGCATCACTGAAGCCAGCGAACTTTCACAAGTAAACGTTCGCAGCCTCCAGTATATTTCTACACCAGGTCCTACGTGACTCAGTCGCCCTGCAGGATACATCTGGGGGCCCAATCCTCCCGAAGATACACATTAGATAAAACCCCATACACATATGGTTGGCCAAACCTGCCGAAATCAGGGGATTTGTCCCAACAGCATATGTATATGGGCTTCCCAACTCTCCCTCGAAAATCCTTAGAAGGTAAATGTCAGGGAGATGGGGATCAGTAGGTTGGAGTTCAATTGCTCAATGCCTTTGTTTTATCGAGAAAAAGTAAATCTGTACAAAGTTACTCAAATCTTAAAATAGTTTTGTTCCATAAAAAGGGAGTTTCCTTTAATTTTGAAAAGTACAATATTTAGATGTACATTTTACAATAAGCATGGGCCATAAGAGCTACATGTCTGTCCTACACAGGTTTATATGTGTATTGCTGGCCCTAGTGTGTTCACTATTTTGTTGGAAGTTGTTTTTTATAGTTTTCTTTTTGAATATTGGTGATTACAGAAGAAGGGAGCAGACACACTCCTGTAACACAGTTATGATGTAGAAGTGGACTGTATCTTTATGGGTTTTTTTTTATTTTTAGGAGCTTTTGGAGAGAAGGAAAATCTCATTGAGCTCCCAGTAGTTGATGGAAACAGGGATCAAAAATTTTTTTTGCTTGGGCGTTTCTTGAGGTTAAACATAACTAACTGGGAAATATACTTAGTATTTTCACACTGTATGCTAAACTACGAACACTTCTCTGATATACTAATATACTGTAAGACTCTGGTCTTTACATTGCTCAAGGAAATACAGGCAGCATTAAAAGTTCTTGCCTTCTACGCACAACTGAGTCAGCCATCTTGTAGTAGCCATCTTGATGCAACTACTTAGGTAAATTTATATTCATTACTGGATTTACTTGTCTGAGCCACCACAATCCATAAAAATATCCTTTACTTCTACTGTGAGGGACTACAAAATGGCCTCCTTTTTGCGTGTAAGCAAGAGTACTTTTAATGTGTTATTCACATAGCACTTTCTTGCAATCCACATTCAAACTATGCAATATCTTATAGGAAATCACATTCAATTAACCAGATGGATTCTTAAAGTGTCTCTCCACCTAACTAAGCCCAAACTGAAGAACGGACAAGTGTCAACTGAGGTTCCGAGCCATAAATGTTCTCAAGGCAGATACCACTACCACTATTAAAGTGGAGAGGGTAGAGAGCCTTTGCAAGTGGCTTATATCCATGAAATTGGATTTTGATGTTCGCAATCCTAAACTCCCCCCCCAAAAAAATCTGCCATTTTGGTAGAGGCATGGAGTCATGAGCCAATTAGAGGACTTGCTGGTCTCTTTCAAATCAAAAAGTTTGACCAACATATGTGGGCCTTAGGAATCTTGCAGTTGTAACCAATGTTCACCCTGTATATACTATAAATGCTAAATATGGATATGGCTCTCCTTGGCAACTTGCAGCAACAGTGTTTCTAAGGAGAGATTATGAAGTGATTTTTCTTAACAGAAAGCTGAATTGAGATTTTTTTTCCTGAATTCTATTTGGGTGGAGATGCCCTTTGAAGAAAATCCATCATGCTAATATATACAACTGCTGCTAACACAGATTTCAAATATATTTATATCCAATTGTATATTTCTGGTAAAATAAAGTTTAGATAAGAAACTTCTTTTCTGAAACAGAAACTACTCATGGCTATGGCTACTATGTGACTCACTTGAAAAGTGCTGATCCACAATAGCAGAAACAGAGGAGACCATAGTGTTGTTTCTGGGGAATGGGTGGGGGTATAACTTTGTTTCCTAATTTTAAACGCTCTGTTTAAGAAAATTTACATATTTTGTTTGCATTTAACAAAAAAACATTTTTTTTCTGTAAGGGAAAGGTAGTTTAATACATACTTGGCTCATAGTAGAGAATTTTTACTTCACTGTTAAATATAGTAAAATAAAGATTTTCAAAAAATTTAGAAGATGCTGTGAAAGAGTTCACACACCATATTAAGGTATATTCATATATACGTTGAACTGACAGGCAGTTAGTAGATAATTTAAATTAAATTGATTTAATTTAATTTTTAATAAATAAAAAAATTAAATTACCTCTAAAAAAGTTATTAAAAATACCAATAGTACTCAATAGTAAAATCAGATAATCGGATGCCTTCGCAAGAGATAACAGTGGATTCCGAACATTTGTTTAAAAATTGTAAAATGGTTAAATTGTCTACTTTGACCAACTTTTGTCCAATAGCCGTACAGCACCCCTACTGGGAGTCCTGCTGTGGTCCCACCTCCTGATAGTATACAAGCTAAACAAAGATCGCTGATTGTTTGAAAACAATGGTGGGGGCGGGGCTACAGAAAAATATTCAACTGCACCAGAATGCAGGGAGGCATAATTTAGCTTGTAGCGTGAACCACAATTTTGAACTTGGGTCTCTATTGGCTAAGCTAGTAAACCTGTGTTTTGCAATTAAGTTTAGGACCCAGATAGTATATACATATTTATATCTAAAACTCAGTGGGGGTTATTTATCATATGTTGGCGCAGGCCCCCGACCTTCCTACATGCCAAATATATCAGGAGGCTCCGACCTCCCAATGCATCTGGCAGGTGACTGTGCCTATCGGCAATTCTACGTCGAATTGTGCTTTAACGTGCCGATTCAGACCTAAAGTTACAAAGACAGGACAATGGGCGCGTCCCTGTTCCCCCTTGGAGTGGAGATAGTGTAATACTTACAACTCCGGGTGTTGCACCAGAAATTACCGTTATTTTAGGGTCTGTACAGAAATGGCTTACAAGCTTTGATAAATAACCCCCATTGACCCAAAATGTAGAAACTATAGAACTGCCTTTAATTTGTTACACTTTTTTTTTTAGTAGACCCATTTAGTTGTAACATTAAAATTAAATAATATTTTTTTAAAAATAGCACACAATTTTAAGCACAATAAAAAAAGAAAATCAGCAACTTTTTTTTTTTGTTTAGATGTTAAGATAGTAAGTTAAGCCAAACGTGTGTAATTATTATGCTTCCGGTGCGCTCATTGTTCTGTATCTACCTCACCTTTATCCGTTTGGTTTCTTATGAATATATGGTATATGTAGATATAAATGTATGAATACACATTTCTATTTTTTTTTTTTTTTTTCGTTTTTGCAATAAACTAAAATAAGGTCAGAAAGCATAAAATCCTCTTAATTCAGTTGAATGATAGAAATAAATCTCTATTTAGGCTGTGAATATCATTTTGGGTGTTTTTATCAAGGTTTCTTGTATTTGGAGGCGGTGTGTTGTCTGGTTGTTGGTTTTTTAAAAGGTTTTATTACAGATATAATAAGAGTAACACTATACGTTACTGTCTCCACCTTCTCCGGTATCAATGCTGCTTTAGAAAATGTGTATAGAATACAAAAAATGTTTCCATGCACCCAAAATTACCTGCAACACTGTATTTTAGGATTTGGAGGGGCACAAGTATATGATGATATCGTTTGTGTGTCATCAAAATGTAAAAAATGTAAATATACACTCAATGAGTCTCATTAAAATTAAATTTAGCCTTATTAATTCCTGGTATGTAAATCATTTTGAATTATACTCAACTATTTAAAATTTGCCACTAATTAGTTTAAGGAATTGTCTAGGATATAAAAAAAAACTTGTTTTTTTTTCTAAAAACAACATCAGTCCTGTCGATGGGTTGTGCATTATTTTAGAACTCAGCTTTATAAATTTTTATAGAGCCGAGTTGCACTACAACATACAACCTGAGAATTGCAGTGGCGCTATTTCAAGAAAAAATCTATTTTTTTTTGTTTGGGGGATAGCCCTTTTAAATCTACAGCCACATCAGGAATTTTTTTTACTATGATTGAGTGGCCCACAAAAAAAACAACATATACCCTAGGATCACAACATTGGGGTCCCATATCCCTCCATTTAAACAGTGGAGAACATAGGACCCTCATTCTCCAGAATTCTTAGACCCCAATAGTTTTTCTCCCCCAGATTATTATTTTTAAAATTTCTATTTTCTATTCTGATAAAACAAAATGCAACTTTTTACAATCCTTACATATAAAATGTAAAAAAAAATTGGGAATAATCCAAGAATAACTACCAAGATGTGTGTGTATGCACCAGAAAAAAAAAATTTAAAATAAGGAGGAAGTTTTTTAAAAAACTATAGTGAAGGAAGGGCTGCTCTTGTTTGACTGTCAAATTTTAAGTGGGTGGTTAAGACCGACAAAGAAAGTGTTTGAATTCAGAATCTTAATTAAGATTGAGAAGTTTTTAAACAAGGGATGACAGGAAATTACTTATTGATGTTTTTTTTTTAAAAATTTAATAAATCGATGTTGTGGTGGAAATGTAAACATCTACGGAAATAGGAATGTGATTTTGAAAAATGTGTAACTTATAAACAATATGTAAATAGGGATCTGGTTGAGATTCAGAGATTTCTATCTTGTACTATGTTACAGTTGGAGTTTTCAATATTCTCTTAATTTACAAATTGAAATTGACTATGATTTTTTTTAGCGTGTAGTCAGTGGAATCTCATACCCTTATAAAATGTCTAGAATTTCTCTCAAATTCTTATGACGAGCACGGTTAAAATGAACAATAGTTACAACACATATTATTCACGGATAACTATTGATTCAATGGCTCGGCTTAATTTTCAAAAAGTTTTGTCACTCTGAGAACTCTTTCAATTTTTTTTTTTCCTGTAACAGGTACATAAGATAAAAGCACAAGTACTTTCATAGCACAATGCCTAAGCAAGTATTACATTCTCTTCTATCTTTTACAATTTTGCTGCGGGAATTTAGAGAAGAAAACACAGTTTCGAGAAAACTTTTTTAAAATCATGGAATAATATTTATCTTTAACCCACAAAATCAATGAAAAAAAGTAATAAAAAGTAGTAAAAATAATAATTAAAATCTCCATGTTTATTACTTTTATTGAAAACAATGATCTTTTTTTTTTTTACAAATCATTGTGATGTTGTCATAAATATTATTTTTTTTAGATTTTAGGAAAGTTTTCTTACTGTGTTCTGGAGCTCGCTAATCTTGTTTGTTATTGTTAGATCTATTTTTTGTTAAATTCTATATCTGTAAATGGTTAACAAAGCACATGGCAGGTTACTGTATTACTAGCATTGAAAAATTATAAACTTTTTTATTTTATTTTACAAAAACCATGGCAATAAGCACAGTGGATGCAGCGGCAGGACATGTTATCCACTGGTCTAGAATTTTTTGTTGTTTCCGCTGTTTAGAAGAACCTATTCCATATTGCCGTTGTATCTTTGCAATACAAACTACTGCTCCACGACATATAAAGCAGTGGTCTCTGATGACTCTTCAGCCCTTGTGGAACTCTAACCACTATCTATCCTTGTACTACTATTCTCGTAAGCTAGTTAGGGTAGAAATCAGAAACGATCGACCAGGAATTAGGATCCTTTCCCCTTTTCCCTTACCTTTCCCAGGATTGCAGGAGGAGCAAGGATGTTTGGATGGGGCTGGATTATTATTGGTGTTCCTGCCCCGTGATTCTTCCTGGTCAAGAAAGGGAAGTTACAAAGATACAAATTTCGACAGTATATGTGTCTTCAAGACGCAGAAACGATTGAAAGCTGTGGCAGAGCAGTGAGCAATAAGTTTCTGAGTTAATTGCCGTGTTAAATAAGAGGGATGGCTGTGATTTGGGCACTCTACCACTAAAGGGTTCATCATCACTGCATTCAGGAGAACCTGTCTGGGTGATTTGGAAGACTTAGGCATCATGCACACAACCGTGTGCTTCAACCCAACCAAATTCCGGGAAAAGCACACGGCCTGGTGGAGAAGTTGGGAAAGAGCGCCCCTCAACCCTCTCCTCTGCACAGAAAGCTAAGCAGCCATACTCCAAATCAGCCACAAAATAGGACCTCAATATTTTTTGACAAGGCTGACCAGCTTGGTCACAGTGTGGTGAGACACTGTGACCGGGTGTAGTTGACCTCTATGGGGGGGCCATAATCTACCGGCAGTTTGAATGCCCAGAGCATAGTCCCCAATACGGTTGTGTGAATGGAACCTAAACCAGCTCACTTGTCCTTGATGACCTCTGCCAAAACAAACTAAAAAAATTACCTGGTGCTCCTATCCACGAGTCCAATCTGGGTCATTGGATTCTACTTTTATGTAAATATAAGCAGAGACAAATAAGTCTTAAGTCAGCAAAGCCTTATTTGCCTAAAATCTTAGCAGCTCGGAGTGACAAAACAAAATGTTTTTGACTATTTTCTTTTACTGGCTGGATCTCACGTTAGGTCTATCGGCATGACAGTTGGGTACATTTATTGGTATTATTATGATGTTGGTTTATATTTGTTATATTTTGGCGTCAGATGCGCCACAGTTATTGGGGACCTTCCATGTACCAGGACTGAAACCTACACCAGCTCAGAGTGGGCAAAGAATTTTGGTACAATTTATGACAACTTTTTGGCATACATTATGATATATGTGTAGGGCCACCAGAGCCCTGTTCCTATCACCATGCCACACACTTTTTTTTGGGGGGGGAACCGACAAATTTACTGCAAGTGGGGTTTGAGCCAATGCTTGCCACCTAAATTCCTGTGTATGGGGCCTAAATATATAAAATCTGGTCTGTGTGTTGACATTGCGTGAGAAATGAAATCAAAAAATTCTGTGCGTTTTTGTAATTGTATAAGATATTTTCGGGTTTTTGTAAGTTGTAGATAGATTTATTGAATTGCACTCGTTATATACAAAGGGGAGGCGGCCTGTTTTTTTTTTTTTTTTTTTTTTTTTAATTTTCAGTGTTTAACCCAAACACATCTTTTATTCCCTTGGAGATATCAACCTTAGGGATGAGCAGACTCGTTAAAGTTTGGGTATTGAACCTAAACGCTCACCCCCACTGGTAACACCCGCGATCCGTGCTGGCATGAGCATCACCATTGTCCCGAAGATCATCGCTCTCCAATGCCATTTTCCAAAGGATCATTGTATTGATTGTGGGTTTGCCCCCTAACACTGAACCTAAACTTCTGGCTAAATTCTGGGTTCGGATCCACTCATCACTAATCAACATTAAACTCAATAACATAATTGGTTCCAGTGTAATCAATTGGCTGTGTAAACATATTTTGCCCCCAAAAAATCTACCCTTTTTTTTTCCCGTGAACGGGTGTATTTTAACCATTATTATTCTGGGGTCCTCTTTAACTGGTGCAAACAAGACTTTAACATCAGGGATAAGCTAGCAGTGTTACTGTAACTACACACATCTTATACTGTAATGAACCTTGCACTGTAAAGGTTAGTATTAGATAATATCTCAAGACTAGTTTTTGTATTTTTATTATATCTAAAAACTGTAACAATTTTTGTACATTGTAACTATTACAACAAGATTCTGTTTGTTTTTTGTTCTCCCCCACCCCCCACCTGCAGTAATTTGTGTAATCATTGGTTATTTAATAACATGGTGCAAATAATTAGCGTGTAATATTACGGCGCCTATCACACATATCTTCTCGTTACACTACCTGGTGCTACATTCACGGCATCCAGAACCTGACTGGATGCTGTGACTTTAAATGGACCTCTGCTACTTGTATCATGGCATTAAATAGCCGTCCGTTTTAGTTGGGTTGAGTTTTTTAGTTTTTTTTTTTTTTAGTTTGTTTTTAGTTGAGTTTTTCACTTTTGGGTGCTACAGTTGTCTTCGAGGAGGACACATTGGTTGGCAAAGTCTCCATATTTTAGCTCTCGAGATGATCTGACTTGACCATGTTGCATTCAAAAATTCCGGTCGCTTTCTTTTGTTAGTGTGGAATATATAAATTTGGGACTGTACTTACAACTTTGAATCATATTTCAGGACAGCTTTAGTACATTATAATTGAATAGATCATCCATCCTTCCTGTGTATATTTTATTTTTGAGAGAAGGTCACTTTACCTATCACATCCTTCAGGAGTGAGACCTTTAAAAAAAAATTTTTAGTATAAAAGGAATTTATTAAAAAAAATTATTTTTTTATTTGATACATCCCTTTTTTTCTTAAGTTAATTTTGCCATTTTAGTAATTGTGATTTAAAGGAGTTGTTCTCTTTGTACAATCCCCACTTGTTCAAAGTGTTCGTCCTTTGATAACAGGAAAATTACAAAGTGCCCTGAGTCCCCAGTAATTGGCTGTAATTTGTTGGTAAATCTGGCAGTAAGTGTTTAAATTCCTTACAGTGCCCCCGCAGGGCAAATTAAGCATCACACACTGAACAATTAAATCAAAGGATTGTTATAGAACTTCAGGGTGCGGTAGGGGCTCCATGGAGAGGGGCTCTGGGCTCCTTAGGAGTTAATGAAGCATGGAGCCAACTTAGGCTCATTTGAATAATATTTTCTTAAAAACAAGGGCATAAGTACTAAAATAAGTACACATCACCAACACACACCGGTATGTAAGTGTGCTTGGTTTACAATCCTTCATCCTGGTGGTAGATGTCCTTTAAATTGCCATGTTGGCATGTTTATGATTAATAACCGGGTATTAATTGAAGTTCCGCCACTGGGTGTGCAAATGGTTTGCCCTGACTCCCTTATAACCTCCAAGAATCCTGATTGGATGACCCCTTAGACCCCGTAATTCATAATTTCCTAATAGGTTGTGTCACTTGATTTCTATAGTGAACAACTCCTTTAAACCCGTCGCTCATGGCATTGATTGACCTTGTATTTTTACAACTTATCGTAAAAATTCATTTATTTTCACATAAACAGATTTGTGTCTCCATTATGTGTTTATCTATATATAATATGGACATGACTGTTTTAGCCTTTTGGGGCATTTGGCCAGTGATGGAAGAACTAGAGTACAGTCTCACGTGTGTACTAGAGTCCTATCGGTGTCCGTATGGATATCTACATTGCATAAACCTGTGAGATGTGACTTCCGATCCCTACAGGGCTAATTATTCAAACCAATTTTTTGTTTACAGTTTTTAGGTTTATTTATTAATCTTACTGCGTCAGATCTGCAATAAATGGAGTGGGTTATGCTTTTGAGAAGAAATAAGCTGGATTTCGAAAAAAAAATGAGAAAAACCTTGGCCACTAGCATGCCGACTTTACAGACGTGTTTGATTGCCTTCTTAAGATGTGGTGTTGTAAAGGGTATGGACACCTGTAACATAAAAAAGCACAAACAGCACAGTGTTTTAGGATCCTGCACCCAGATTTTTTTTTGGTTTTATGGCAGCAAACTACTCGTTTCTTGGCCGTTTTTGTAGGCCGATGCTGAGCCATATGGTTGCAGTAAAAGGCCCAAGTCATCCGTGCGTCACCCAAATTTGTGGATCTGAAAAATAATAAAGGGAGGGTGGGTGGCAAATTAGGTCACTACATTGTCCCAATTTCCTGTAGAGTCGCACAACTGTGTTCCTAGCAACTGATCCACAAATACGGGCCACAAATGTGTTACAACCATGTGCCAAACGGGTTTTTTACGTCTTCTTTATGGGACTTGCCAAGCCACAAACACGGCCAAGAATACAACCTGCTCAGAGGCTTAGACATTGGGGTTGAGGAAGCCTCAGCTGTGTGTGTGAGCCCACGAAAATACATGGAGCCATGAGACGGCCGTGTCAACAGTGGAAAAAAGTGGTTGTGTGCATAAGAGCGTAGGCTGTGCGATTCACCTCCATGCTCCATAGAATGGTTGCTCTTCTCACTTTGTACACCGATCCACAGTCTATGTGATGCATAACTTATCCCGTAAAGACTTTTTTTCCCCCTATCGACACAATACATGTAGAGATGAGTGGACCCGACATTTGAGTTCGGGGGTTAGTTGCTAGAGACATCGATTTGCCAGATTGGCCGCTAAACCTGCAATATGTCCGGGTCAAACTTGAACATCCGGTCTGCTCATCTCAACTTACACACTATACAGTCTATGTGATCTTCCCACCCTGAGGAGTAGGGTGCTTTTCTACTTATCCACATTGTAATTTGCCCTATACCAACCTGATCTATAACAAACAAGAGAGGGGTCACACAGAAGTCTCACTTGATTATCAGAAGCAGGACAGCCAGGTATGTTAAGGAGTTGCCCAGCCTCCACAACAGAGAAAAATGTTAAACAACTTTAATAAAAATTGTTGTTATAAAAGTTGCTTACTTTTTCATTATGTAAACTCATGAAAAATAAATTAGGCGCAAAAGGTGTCCATAACCTTTTACTATGTATCCAACTCAAATTATATAAGCCTCAAAGGATTTTTCTAGCATATTAATATCAATGACCTATCCATCAGTATAAAAATCGGTGGGGTTTGACACTCGGAACTTTGACGATCAACTGATCTCTGCAGATGGAGTACTGAGCCTCATATCTGTGTAGTGCCCAGGGTTGGGAGCTGAAGTTGAGCTCCTATACAGTTGAGTTGGATCTCAGCTATGGGTTCCTGCACTGGACACCAAACAGAAAACTGAGCCTACTGTTATTCTAGAGGCTTCCAAGTGTCAGACCCATACCAATCTGATATGAATAACCTATCCTACGGAAAGGTTATCATTATTTTGGGAAATCCCTTTAATAATCCAATACTTTTTCTGTAAATGATGACTTCTATTATTTTAGAGAAACTTTTGGTGTATACATTTGGTCCCCTCCCCGATGACTAGGTCCACCAATTGCAACATGGGTGGAAAAAAGTAGTAGACTTCGTTCCGGCTAAATTGAATTCTAGCCTAGCTTTATTCATTGTATTGGTATTTATGAGTACATTTTATAAAGCTAGTACGTAAAATTATTCTGCCCTACTCTGCTTCACCCAAACCGTCATGTCCATAAACTACAATGGTTGACTCCACAAAACGAAGACCTCCAACAAATGTCATAACATTTTGCCAATATATACGATAATAGAGCGTGGGTATCAACGTTATGGTCGTTTCGCGCAAATAACGATTGTATAGTAATGAAAATTCTCACAGTTGACAAGTAACCGAGACGAGGTTACACGTCATCGATGTTGTAGATGCTTTAACCCAATTTATCTCGTTTCGAGCTTCGAAGTGTCCAGTCCGACCTACGTCAGCACAATTTATTATATAAGTGTGAGTGCTTTATCAGTCATCTTTTTGCCTATAATTCATAGGAGCCTAAAGATGCATATATCTAACTTTGTTTGCCTAAAAGTGCCTGAATCACTCCGATTTGTGAGCCCTTTTGGCAAGCACAAGGTTTAAGCCATTTCTGTATTTATTTTTATTTTATTTTTTATTATGTTCCTTTTTTTTTTTCGGTTAGTATTAGGTATTTTAAATTCCTATTTACGCTTCCAGCCACAACATATATTTTATCTTTTTTTTTTTTTTTAACTCCAGATGTGCAATGTTCTGTTGTCCAGATTATGTATAAAATATGTATATGATGTATCTGATTATTAACAGCCCATGGCTGTAATTTTAACCAGTATAATTAATGAAAAAAAAATGCATAATGTTGGTGTTTAAAAAAAATAATAATAAAAAAAAGTTACAAAAAAAAAAAAAACTTACAATGTTTGTGTAATCTTGCATGGTAAAAATGTACTTAGTGCATTGAGAAATGTTGTTTAGGTCTTTGTGAAAGGATGGATTATTATTTTAATTTATTTTTTATTTTATGTGTTTTGTTAATCTAAATCCCCACTCTTTTCCTCAGAAATATATGTTTTTGATTTTCTGGGCATACTTTTAAATTATTTCGGATTTTTATTTTACATTTTCATTCAAATTTCAACCTATTATACCCATGTGTAATAATGTTCCTTAAAACCAGGTTGTGGTCATTATGTCTGTGTAGCGTCGTGATAAGTATTGGAAATGAAATTCACAAATGTATTTCTGTTATCATCTGGTTAATGTATGTTACATGGTTGGATGTGGCCCAGTTATAAAGCTCATGACTATAAAACAGGACCCATTGTTCTGTATGGACCAATTTTTCAAATTTTCATAGGATTGGCTGAACCCAACAGTCCATAAGGCATCCATATACCTATAGCAGTCCTTCCCATCTTCTTTTATATATGGACCTTCGCCTTGGCAAGCATGTATGTATGTATTTTCAACAGGGGGAGGACAGTGATCTAAGACCAGACAGTTTTTCTCATAATTTAAGAAAAGGATCAGGAATACTAAAATTCAAAATGGCCGATTATTTCTTCCTCTCGACATGCAGATACCTCTGTAGACATAAGTGTCTTAAAGTTTGGCCTACTTATTTATTATGTGTTTTAATAAATGGTTGAGGGTAGGCTTAAAATCTCATATACCAGGACTTTAAGGGGTATTTTCATCCGAGGTATCCATAATATATCCAGTGCATATGTCTTAAATACCTGAGGGTTTCATATCTGGGACGCACATCTTTCCCGTGAACTTTCCTTCGACTGCAGTCCCCTGGCCGGGTGATTTTAAGACATAGTCATGCTTGCATGGCGCTCTCCATTGAACTTTAATGGAGAGCCCTCAGACTCACCTCCATGCACCAAACAGCGAGAGGGGCTAAAAGGATCCGCTCTTGAGGAAGGTTGAAAGCACCAGGTCTGGATTCCACACCTAGCAAATATTTAGAACATATCCTGTAAATATGTTATATATGAATCTGTCTTGAGTAGATTTCCTACAAATGTTAAAGTGTAGGAGAAAGTAAAACCCAAGCCTTCAAAATTATTTGTTAAAAAATAGGTTTGTCAACAAGCAAACCCAATAAATAAAATTTTTAATAACCCCAAATTGGCAAATTTGATTTGGAGAATTCTAACCGTATATCCAAAGAATAACAAAAATTACAAAAAAGTGATAAAAAAAATAATTTTGGTGAAAAATGATTTGGGTCCCAAATTGTTTAAATATGTTACTGTTAATTTTGTTGCATACAAACATCACATTGGACCCACCACTATGCCATCATGATGGAAACTGGATAAGAATTCACACAACCTTATGTTTAACTTTAAAACTTTTCAATAAAACAAGAATGCTACCAAGAATGATTTGGGGAATTCTAGCTACACACGGTCCCCTACTTAAAACACCCGACTTACAGACGACCCCTAGTTACAAACTCACCTCTGGATATTGGTAATTTACTGTACTTTAGTCCCAGCCTATAATGATCAACTGTAAAAGTTACAAAGGTGTCTGCAATTAATATTTAGTGTTAATCCTGGTTCTTGTGACAATCCAACATTTTTAAAATCCAATTGTCACAGAGGCCAAAAAAATTCTGGCCAGGGTTACAATTATAAAATATACAGTTCCAAATTACTTACAAATTCAACTTAAGAACAAACCTACCGAAGCGATCTTGTATGTAACCCGGGGACTGCCTGTATATACAAAAAATGATAATTAAAACAAATGAAAAAATACAACCATATACCAATAAAAAAAACTATTGTAATAATAAAAAATTAAGTTTTAAAAATTGGGTCATAATTAGAATTTTAACGGTCAACAAGGAAGCACATACAAAAAAAAAAAAATGAAAATTACAAAAAAAGCAACTATATAAAAAATTTATATTGATGTACCTTTATAACTGGGCTCCTCCGGGCCTTTTTATTTGTCTTGCGTCTGTAGATTGTCTTTATTTCTAAATTCTGTTTCTGACGGAATCCTACACTGTGAGGGGTATGTGCTATGAATGCTCTGAACCTGTACCGTCTGGCAGTGTGAGGTTAACGCAATGTTAGGACTCTTGCATCTCGTTTATGATTGTCATGTTCTTTTGTATTATTTTTATTATGGTTGAAAGACAAAAAAAAAAAAAAAGCAAAAAACAAAAAGTTTTCCATTAACTCTTCTAGCGGAAGTCAGTGGCCGTCTTCCCTGACAAAATGAATGTATATATATTGTAAGCGAAGACTTCGCAGAAAGATTCGAAATCGAGAGAGAGAGAGAGACGGGAGGTTTTTTTTGTAAAGTCTGTTTATTTTTTAAAATCAGTTCGACATTTCTATTTTACTACCATTTACGTGGTTTTGGGGAACCCAGGTAGCGTCAAGAGATCATGCCAAAACGAGACGAAAAAAAATAAAATAAAGTAAAATATGAAAATAAAAGATTTTGCTTCAAACTTTTTCTTCCATTTGCCATCTTTCAAATAGTTTCGATGCCATTTTAAGTGTTTTATTGAAACGTGCTGACAAAATAAGTCATCTTGACAACAGATTTATACATGAATCAGAAAAAATTTATTTGAATTTTGTACCTTTCCATTTTAATACATTATAATGTACTGACTTAACTGAAAAATATAAATGATTCATTTTAATAAAAAAAAAATGCTGTGCTGGTTTTTATTTCAATTTATTGTTTTTTCTTCATGGCAGTAACCACCAATAACCAATTGGTGGCCCTCAAGAGCTCGATTAGCCCGTGACTAATTTATTGGTTCCGCTGACCTCATCCACCGACTGACTGGTGCTAGATCCAGACTGCTATAAAATTTTATAAGCAATGAAATTTTCCATCAACGATAATCTTTATTAAAGAGATCACGGAGTGACAAGAAGTGCTACAAATAAAGCACATACCATGAGCAAATGAGATGAGACAAATTTGCCCAAAATCGGGGGAGATTTCACATAAAAGAGGGAATACTAGAAAGGAGATTTCATCCCGGACCTAAGGGGCCTGGGAGTTTGGTAAGGAAAAACTTGGTAACAGGTTCCCCTTTATCTAGTTTTTCTCCGATGTAGGCATGAATAAGGACGTGAGTCCTAAAGCGTTAATATTATGGGTAGCTGCCACAACAGTAGATTTGCGTGTAGAATGAGTATTTTGCCCAAAGGAAAGCTGGTACTGAGGAGTATATAGCATCCAGCTGGAAGTCCTACATAAGTACCTGGTGCAGACTTTCCACATTGGCTCCACTCTGAGGAAGAGATAGCCCAAAGGCCTGTGGAGGTGTGAACGGTCATTTTTTGGTGCCTGGCAGTAGTGCATGTCGGAGAGGCTTAGGCTTTATGATGTTTTACTTAGTAGGACTTCCGAATAAAACGGACATGCACAAATTTTAATAAAACCACAATGGGGCACATTTACTTACTCGATCCAGTCGCGATCCCGCGGCGCGTTGTCCAACGAGGATTTGGGTTCTGCCAGGATTCACTAAAGTCGTGCGCCCGATATCCACCAGGTGTCGCTGCTGCTCCGAGGTCTGCCGGAGTTCACCTTCTTCTTCTCGGTGCATGTGAGTGCTGATCTTGCAACACTTTCCAATTTTTTAATTCTGCAGTGTTTCCGAATGGATCAGGTTGTCCGATGGCCACGACCCCCCGATTTCTGTCACGTGAAAGCCAAATCGGATCTTGTGCACCAAAATTACAGCGGAATTCGTCGCAAAACGGAAAAATTCGAGAAACCCAACGAAAGTGCGGCCGCAGAGCCCTTAGTAAATGAGCCCCAATGTCTTCCGAACTGCTCGATGGAGAACACTTTATAGAAGTATGAGGAGATACAGGGATGGGTCAGATCATTAAGGCCTAGGGCGGACAGGTTAACGGTATCAAAGGCAGAGGACAATTATTTTTTACTGAAGAAGATGATTATAGTAGTGTCCTTTAGCAGATGATAGGGCAATAGAGACTTTGGTTAGGGAAGTCTGAGCGAGTGGATTGGAAACCAGATTGTAGTTTGTCTAAAAGTGAGTTGGTGGAAAGGGAGGAGGATGATGATCAAGGAGCAAACAGAAGTAACGAGATACGATGATAGTTGAGCACAAAAGATGGGTCTATACTTTGCTTCTCTAGGATGGGTGTGACATTCGGATGTTTGACAGAAGAGGGAACAGTGTCATTGGTTTACAAATGGTTAAAGAGGTAAGTTAGAGCTGGATAAGTACACTGGGTATGGTTTGGGATAGAGTGCCATGGAATTGGGTAAAGCACACAGATAGTGATCAATGGACTGGCTAAAATTCGGTTTTGCATGAACTTGAATTTTAAAATCCTGTGCAGCAACCAAACTCAAACCCTAACCAGTAACACCAACGATTGGTGCTGGGGTGAAGCCAATCCCCGAACTTCTGATGAAGTTTAGGGTCCTGAACTTTGCAGTTCGGGTCTGCTCAACACTAGTAGTGGGGCATGTGCTTGACAGGATGCAGGAAATCTTCTCATGAGTAAGAGAAGAGAAGTTAGTTGATCGGGTGGGACAGTGGTGAGGATGGGTGGGACAGTGGTGAGGATGGGTGGGACAGTGGTGAGGATGGATGGGACAGTGGTGAGGATGGGTGGGACAGTGGTGAGGAAGGGTGGGACAGTGGTGAGGATGGGTGGGACAGTGGTGAGGATGGGTGGGACAGTGGTGAGGATGGGTGGGACAGTGGTGAGGATGGATGGGACAGTGGTGAGGATGGATGGGACAGTGGTGAGGATGGATGGGACAGTGGTGAGGATGGGTGGGTTGTATAATAGCAAATAAGGTTGAAAAAAGACATCGGTCCATCAAGTCCAATCCATTAATCTAATAGGGATTGAAATTTGTAGCTTTCCCTGATGCTTTCCATTTTTTGGAGGATGGAGTAGGGAGCTAAAGGTAAACAATTATTGTCTTTGGTTACGGGCTCCTTCTATGAACTTTGAACTGAATGTCCAATGACAGATTATCCAGATTATTATACAGATTTGGCTGTATGTTTGGGATCATTGAAGGAGATGTATGTAGTGTTGGTGAATAGATCAGTGCAGAGGCCGACTCCATAGTCATGAGTCACGCTGGATGATGTATTTGGAGAAGTTTAGAACTTTGAAGTCGTACTTCAGACCAGCTATTAGTTGGTCTAGTTCACGTCTGAATATTCTGGCGCCTCACGATAGGCCCCTATCCCCACAGTCATGCCCCTTTTCGGACAAGTCAGAAAATGGCCTAAAAGGAGAATTATTCTCACCGTTAATTCGGTTTCCATTAGTCCACCATGACGGCCCCAACTGGAGGATGACCCTTGACCTCTGTAGGGACAGGAAGCAGAGAGGTTAAATACCCCACCCCGGCATCCGTACACCAGTGGCTACCAAATAACTACACCGGCCTTGGATGCAACCCATTTATTGTATGTTATTAATGCACACAGAACAAATAGGCAATTTAACTTTTCCAAATTACAGGGTGGGAAATATATATGGGCCGTCATGGTGGACTAATGGAAACCGAATTAACGGTGAGAATAATTCTCCTTTTCCATAGCGTCCCCCATGACGGCCCCAACTGGAGATGTACCACATAAATAATTAGGGTGGGACAACAGCTTGTAAGACCTTCCTTCCCAAGGACTGGTCTCTAGCACTTTGAACATCTAGCCTATAGTGTTTGGCAAAAGTTAGGTGAGTAGACCAGGTAGCTGCTCTACATATGTCCTCTAATGAGGCACCCCGTTTTTCCGCCCAGGAGGCTGCCACTCCTCTGGTCGAGTGGGCCCTAATAGTCCCTGAAATGTCCAGGTTGTTGGCATCATAAGTGTCACGATACTGGTGATATATTGCTGGAATCCAATAGCAGGGACTAGACAGGACACTGGAAGCACCAAGGGTGGACACAGGAGGTGCAGTGAGCAGGCTGGGAACTGTAGTACTACAGCAAGCAGGTAATCAGAACTTGCAAAAGCCAGGAGAACAATCTGGGAGGAGTAGTTCAGCAAGCAGAATGGAGGAACAATCCGGAGAAGGAGTTCCAAGCAAGAGGACTGTCCAAGCAGGAGCTAAACACAATACTCAAGCAATGTCTACTGAGCAGGACAGGAAATATATACCAAACAGGAAGTAAGATGGCACCCGGTTGAGACAACATCCACCATCTTAACTGAGGGCAAACTTAAGGGCAAGGCAAACTAGATGGGGAATAGCAGAGCCATGCCTGACAATAAGCTTCTTTGATGACTGTTCTTATCCACCTGGCGATGGATGCTTTTGAAGCTTTCCTGCCCTTGTTCTTTCCTTTAAATTGTAGGAGAATGTTGTTGTCTTTCCTCCAGGATTTGGTAACTTCGAGATAATGTAGAAGATATCTCCTGACATCTAGCGTATGCCACTCCTGTTCTTTGGCATGTTTTGGATTCTGACAGAAGGAAGGCAGAATAATCTCTTGGTTACGATGAAAAGATGAAGCTACTTTGGGAGTAAAGGCTTTATCTAACATTAGTACAATCTTATCCTCACATAATCTAAGATATGGTTCTTTAATTGACAAACTTTGGATCTCACCCAAACGCCTAGCTGTTGTTATGGCTATGAGAAAGGTAAGTTTTAGCGTCAATTCTCTAAGTTTAACCGTCTCCAGAGGTTCAAATGGTATTTTTGTGAGATAATCCAGTACTAATGAAAGATCCCAATTTGGGTGGGACAGTGGTGAGGATGGGTGGGACAGTGGTGAGGATGGGTGGGTTGTATAATAGCAAATAAGAAAAGACATCAGTCCATCAAGTCCAATCCATTAATCCAAAAGGGATTGAAATTTGTAGCTTTCTCTGATGCTGTCCATTTTTTGGAGGATGGAGTAGGGAGCTGAAGGTAAAAATAATTGTCTTAGGTTATGGGCTCCTTCTATGAACATTGAACTGAACGTCCAGTGATAGATTATCTATTCGATTTAGTGGACTAGTTAAATTCTTTATCTGAAACCAATTGAGAGTATTTTTGGCTGTATGTTTGGGATCATTGAAGGAGATGTATGTACTGTTGGTGAATAGACCAGTGCAGAGGCCGACTCCATCGTCGTTGGTCATGCTGGATGATGTATTTGGAGAAGTTTAGAACTTTGAAGTCGTACTTCAGACCAGCTATTAGTTGGTCTAGTTTACATCTGAATATTCTGGCGCCTCACCATAGGCCCCTATTCCCACAGTCATGCTCCTTTTCGGACAAGCCAAAAAATGGCCTAAAAATGGTCTAAAACCCTCAGTAAATGTGGCACATGGCATTTAAAGGCAGAAATTACTCCAGAATTCTGGGGTAGACCGTTTGATGAATCCTCCCTATTGTCTTTCTGAAATGTCCAACCTTGTTTCATACTGGCAGAAGCAGAATTTTATCAAAGATATCTCAGTACATTTGTCCAACCATCCTTTATTCTATTATACGAAGCATGAAATTGCCATGGGCTGAAAGACGGCCATGATGTTCCTCCACTCCACCTCCACTGTTTATGCAATGATCTGTGGTTTCTTTTGGCATCCAAACAGTTCAATGCTGGTCCCAGTATCCGAGTAGAAAATACTCTCCCAGTATCTCACAGGATTGTTTTGAAGTTTTCTTTCGTTCAGAAGTTGGTGAGTTGGTGAGAGTACATACAGGCCAAGGTTTCTCTTCTCTTCTAGACTTTTCCCCGTGTGTCCTTTCTCATGACCACATACAATTTATGGACAAATATGGTTTGATTTCTTTATCAGCATAGATTAGTATCTATAGGACAGCAAATCCACTGCTATAGTGGAAACATTTCAGTCTTATCACCCGCACTACATAAATGAGACGGACCTCCCTACATTGATGGAGGATGAGAACTCAGGCCTTGACTTGGATTTCACAGACGTTGAGTTAGAGCAGATTATTAAGACACCCCCCGCCCCTACAGGTAGATCCCCAGGACATGACAGGTTCACTGCTGTAGTTTATAAGTTATATCACCACATATGCACCCGCTTCCTCACAGGGCTCTCTAATGTTATGTCCACTACCTCCCCCTTTGCCCCCCAGACACTAGAGGTCCAAATCAGTTTGATCCCCAAGCCTGGAAAGACAAACCTGCTAATGAGGGCTCATGTATTTGTGAGGGAAGATGGTGACACTAGGTGAGAGAGCAGAGCAGTTATTGTGTAGTATGTGCGTGTCATAGGACCTGCCGATGTCTCATCAGTCCTTCTAGTGCTACACTGTTATGTAGGACATATGGTGCTCCCACATCCCCTCCTACTCCAAGAGTGTGCACCCCAAACCCTCCCTCTCCTCACACAACCCGCACCCCCATGTCCTCCTCTCCTCACACAACCCGCACCCCCATGTCCTCCTCTCCTCACACAACCCGCACCCCCATGTCCTCCTCTCCTCACACAACCCGCACCCCCATGTCCTCCTCCTCACACAACCCGCACCCCCATGTCCTCCTCACACAGCCCGCACCCCCATGTCCTCCTCACACAGCCCGCACCCCCATGTCCTCCACCTCACACGCCCGCACCCCCATGTCCTCCTCTCCTCACACACCCTGCACCCCCAGTCCTCCTCTCCTCACACACCCCCCTTGGGGCCACCTCCCCCAGAACCTCCATTCGCTCTCCTCACACCCCCTGAACCCCCCATGTCCTCCTCCTCACAATCACCTGCACCCCCATGTCCTCCTCTCCTCACCGCCCTCTCCCATGTCCTCCGCTCCTCATCACCCCTGCACCCCCTGTCCTCCTCTCCTCACACACCCTCACCCCCATGGTCCTATCATCCTCTACAACCCAATCCCTGCACCCCATGTCCTCCTCCCTCACACATCCCTGCAACCCCATGCCTCTCTACACACCCTGCACCCCCATGTCCCTCTCTCCTCGTCACCCAGTCCCCACCCCGCATGTCCCTCCCCTCCTCACACAACAAGCCCTGCAACCCCCATGTCCCTCCTCAGCTCACAACAGCCCGCACCCCCATGTCCCTCCTCTCCTCACACAACCCCTCACCCCATACCCTTTCCTCCTCCCTCCTCACACGCCATCCCCCATGTCCTCCTCCCCTCACAACACACGCACCTCCTGTTCCT
Organism: Engystomops pustulosus; assembly: GCA_019512145.1. Classification (NCBI taxonomy): domain Eukaryota; kingdom Metazoa; phylum Chordata; class Amphibia; order Anura; family Leptodactylidae; genus Engystomops; species Engystomops pustulosus. The sequence continues at coordinate 284,251 of CM033643.1, read as the reverse complement.
CCTCCTCCTACAAACCAACACCTCCTCTCACTCACACCACTGCCCCCTGTCCTCCTCACTCCCAAGCGACCCTGCACCCCCATTCCCCCTCTACACTCCCTCACCTTCCTCCTCTCAAGCCAGCCCCGCACCCCCCAGTGTCCTCCTGCCTCCACACACCCTGTCACCCCCCACTGTCCTCCTCCTTCCCACCAATACTGCTACCGAGTTCCTCTGTCCGCTTCTTCGCTCGACCACGTGCCCGCCCACCCAGGTCTCGCTCTCCTCACACAGCCCACCTCCCCATGTCCTCCTCACACACGGCCCCACCCCCATGTCCTTCTCTCTCCTCACACACCCTGTACCCCCATGTCCCTCTCCTCGCCTCCTCACACAGCCCGCACCCCCATGTCCTCCTCCACCGCCCGCACCCCGCATTTCCTCCTCACACATCCCTCACCCCCACTGTCCCCTCCCTCACACACCCTGCACCCCATGTCCCCTCCCTCATACACCCTGCACCCCCATGTCCCCTCCCCTCGACACCACCCTGCACCCCCATTCCTCCTCGCCTCACCACCCTCCCCACCATGTCCTCCCTCTCCTCACACACCCTGTACACCCCGATTCTCTCCTCCTCACACACCCTGCAACCGCCCATTCCTCCTCTCCTCCCACGAGCCCGCCCCCATGTCCTCCTCTCCTCACACAGCCGCATCCCCGCATGTCCTCCTCACATCACACCGCACCCATGTCCTCCCTCCTCCCTCACACACACCCTGCGACCCCCCCCAGTCCTCCTCCTCCTCTCACACACAGCCCGCACCACCCATTCCTCCTCACACAAGCCCCACCCCCATGTCCTCCTCACACAGCCCGCACCCCCCTGGCCTCCTCTCCTCACACACTAAGCCACACAATCCCGCACCCCCATGTCCTCTCTCCTCACACACCCTGCACCCCCCATGTCCTCCTCTCCTCACACACCCTGCACCCCCATGTCCCTCCTCTCCTCACACAGCCCGCACCCCCATGTCCTTCTCTCCTCACACACCCTGCACCCACCATGGTTCCCCTCAAACAAACCCGCACCCCCATGTCCTCCTCACCGCAGCCTCTCACCCCCACGTCCCCTTCTCTCCTCAACCACCCTGCACCCCCTGTTCCTCCTCACACGCCCGCACCACCCATGTCCTCCTCCACGCCCTCCCCCCCATGTCCTTCTCTCCTCACACAGACCCTGCCCCCCCATGTCCATCTCACCCAGCCCGCCAACCCCATGTCCTCCCAGTCCTCACACAACCTTCACCCACAATGTCCGCCTCTCGCTATCCTCACACACCTGCACCCCCATGTCCTCCTCCTCCTCACCACCCCGGGGCACCCCATGTCCTCCTCCCTCACACGCCTCTGCCCCCCCATGTCCCTCCTCTCACACAACCCCTCACCCCCATTTCTCGGCTCCTCCCTCCCCTCCTCCTTCACACACCCTGCCCCCCATGTCCATCCTCTCCTCACAAACCCTGCACCCCCATGTCCTCCTCATCCGCCACACCCTGCAACCCTATGTCCTCCTCCTCCTCACACCCCACCCTTGCACCCGCCATGTCCTCCTCCCCTCACACACCCCCCCGCAACCCCCATGTCCTCCTCCTCACACACCCGCACCGCCATGTCCCTCCGCCCCTCCTCACACAAAACCCCTGCACCCCCATGTCCTCCTCTCCTCACACAAGCACGCAACCCCCTTGTTCCTCCGCACACGGCCACGCCCGCCTCTCCCATGTCCTCCTCCTCCTCCCACAGCCCGCACCCCCCCCATGTCCTCCTCTCCTCAACACGACCCCCACCCCCATGTATCCTTCCTCTCCTCACACACGACACCCTGCAACCCCCCTTTCCTCCTCACCCAGACGCCCGCACCCCCAGGTCCTCCTCACCAGCCGCACCCACAATCCTCCACCTCACACGCCCGCTACCCCCCTGTCCTCTCACCTCACCCCAACCCTGCACCCCCCATCGCCTCTCCCCTCCTCACACCCCTGCACCCCCATGTCCTCCGCCTCCTCACACACCCTGCACGCCACCGATGGTCCTCCTCCCTCCTCACAACACCCTGCAAACCCCATGACCTCCTCACACAAAGCCCCAACCCATGTCCGCCTCCTCCTCACACCCCTCCCTGCACTCCCCATGTCCCCTCACACACCCCGCACCCCCATATCCTCACCACACAGCCCCCGCAACCCCATTTACTCCTCACACACCCCGCCCCCATGTCCTCCTCCACACCCTCACCCCCATGTCATCCTCCCACACCCCGCACCCCCATGTCCCTCCTCCTCCTCACACACCCTGCACCCCCATGTCCTCCTCTCCTCACACTCACACAGCCACACACCCCCATGTCCCTCCCTCACTCCTCCTCCTCACACAGCCGCACCTCCATGTCCTCCCTCTTCCTCACACAGCCAACACAGCCCGCACACCCCCATGTCCTCCACCGCAAACACCCCTGCACCCCCATTCCCTCCTCCTCCACACACAATCCTCACAACCCTGGCACCCCATGTCCTCCGCTCGCTCACACACCCTGCACCACCCCCATTTCCTCCGCCTCCTCACCACCCTGCACCCCCATGTCCTCCTCATCACGTGGCCCCGCAACCCACCAATTCCTCCTCCTCTCCACATATACCCTGCACCCCCCCAGTCCGCCTCCCACAGACCCACTCACACCCCATGTCCGCCTCACACACCCCGCACTGCCCATGTCCTCCCACCCACCCCGCCCCCCATGTCCTCCGCCCAACCCCCACCCCCATTTCCTCCTCACACACCACCCCGCCCCCCATGTCCTCCTCCTCCGCACACAACCCTCACCCCATGTCCTCCTCGTCCTCACACACACCAGCCCCCCCCATGTCCTCCCTCCTCCTCCTCCTCCTCCTCACACAGCTCGGCACCTCCATGTCCTCCTCTCCCCCAGCAGCACCTCCCCCCATGTCCTCCTCTCCTCACACACACCCCCCCTTCAACCCCATGATCCTCCTCTCCTCACACACCCCTGCACCCCCATTGTCCCTCCTTCCTCACCAGCCCCACCCCCCTGTCCTGTCCTCTCCTCATCACACCCTGCACCCCCATGTCCGTCCTCACACAGCCCGCAACCGCGCGCCCCATGTCCTCCTCTCCTCACACAGCCCAACCCCCATGTCCCTCCCCTCTCCTCACAACCCCTGGCACCCCCCATGTTCCTCCTCTCCTCACCACCACCAATGACCCCCATGTCTCCTCCTCCTCCACACCCCCTGCACCCCCATGTCCTCCTCTCCTCACACACCCCCTGCACCCCCCATGTCCTCCTCCGCCTCACACCCCTGCACCCCCATGTCCCCTCTCCTCACACATCACACACCCTGCACCCCCCATTCCTCCTCCTCACAAGAACGCCCCCGCACCCCCTGTCCCCTCCTCACCAGCCTGCACCCCCATGTCCCTCCTCCTCCTCCACAAAAAGCCCTACCCCATGTCCTCCTCCTCGCTCACCACCCTGCACCCCCATGTCCTCCCTCTCCTCACACACCCGCACCCCCCATCCTCCTCCTCACAACGCCCCGCACCGCCCGCCCATGCCTCCTCCTCACACAAAAAACCCCGTGCAACCCCCATGGCCTCCTCCTTCCTCACACAATCCTCCCCCCATTCCTCCTCCTCACACTCCCGCACCCCCCATGTCCCCGCCTCCTCACAAACACCTGCCCCCCATGTCCTCCTCTCCTCACACACACCTCTCACCCCATTCCTCACTCTCCATCAAACACCCTGCACCCGCATGTCCTCCTCTCCTCACAACACCCTGCACCCCCAGTCCTCGCTCCTCACAACAACCCTTCACCCCCATGTCCTCCTCCTCACCACCTGCACCCCATGTCCTCCTCCTCCACATCCCTGCACCCCCATGTCCTCCTCCCGCACCCAACCCCCCGCACCCCCAGTGTCCTCCTCCCCTCGACACACAACACCCTGCACCCCATGTCCTCGCTGCCTCACACACCCTGCACCCCCCATGTCCCTCCCTGCCTCACACACCCTGACCTCCCTGTCCTCCTCTCCCTCACACACCCGCCCCACGACCATGTCCTCCCTCTCCTCACACACCCTGCACCCCCGTGTCCTCCTCTCCTCACACAGCCCGCACCCCCATGTCCTCCTCACACAGCCCGCACCCCCATGTCCTCTCCTCACACAGCCCGCACCCCCATGTCCTCCTCCTCCTCACCAGCACACCTGCAAAAAAATGCTCAAATGGCAACCAAGCCTCACAACAAATCAAAACATACAACACACAACAAGATGCTCACTCAATCAGCCTGGAGCCTGCCCACAAAAGCAACAAAAAAAGACACAGCCTGCACACATCAAAAAAAATGCAACCCTCCAATGCCCTCCTCCTCCTCACACACCCTGCACCCATGCCCTCCTCCTCACAACAAAGCCCCAACCCCCATGGTCCTCCTCACACACAGCCCCACCCCCATGTCCTCCTTCTTCTCCTCCCACAAAGCCCGCACCCCCATGCCCTCCTGTCCCTCACACACCGCCCTGCACCCCCATGTCCTCCTCCGCCTCACACACCCTTCACCCCTGTCCTCCTCCGCCTCACACACCTGACCCTGCCCATCCTCCTCACCTAACCTGCACCCCATGTTCCTCCCTCTCCTCACACAGCCCTGCACCCCCAGCTGTCCTCCTCCTCACACAACCCTCACCCCCATGTCCCCTCCTCCTCACACCACCCCACACCCCGCACCCCATGTCCTCCTCTCCTCACACAGCCCGCACCCCATGTCCTCCTCTCCTCACCCCCCCGTACCCCCATGTCCTCCTCTCCTCACACACCCTGCACCCCCCATGTCCTCCCTCTCGCTCACACCACCTCTGCATAGCCCATTCCTCCCTCTCCTCACAACACACACCCTTCACCTCCCATGTCCTCCTCCTCCTCCAACAACCCCCTGCACCCCCATGTTCTCCTCTCCTCACACACCCTGCACCCCCATGTCCTCCTCCGCCTCACACCCCTGCCCCCCATTCCCTCCTCTCCGCACACACCCTGCACCCCCATGCCCTCCTCCTCACACACCCGCACCCCCCCATGTCCTCCTCTCTCACACCCCTGCACCCCCATGCCCACCCTCCTCCCTCCCACAATACCTGCCCCCCCATGTCCCCTCCTCATCCTCACACACCCGCCTGCACCCCCTTTCCCTCCTTGCGGTCCTCACAACACACCCTGCACCAGCCCTGCCCTCCTGCCTCCACACACCCTGCAACCCCCCAATGTCCTCACCTCCTCAACGCCGGCACCCCCATGTCCTCCTCCTCACACAGCCCGCACCTCCATGTCCTCCTCCTCCTCACACACCCTGCACCCCCATGTCCTCCTCCTCACACAGCCCGCACCTCCATGTCCTCCTCCTCCTCACACAGCCTGCACCCCCATGTCCTCCTCCTCCTCACACACCCTGCACCCATGCCCTCCTCCTCACACAGCCCGCACCCCCATGTCCTCCTCACACAGCCCGCACCCCCATGTCCTCCTTCTTCTCCTCACACACCCTGCACCCCCATGTCCTCCTCTCCTCACACACCCTGCACCCCCATGTCCTCCTCCTTCCCACCAATATCTACAGAGTTCATCTTGTTCTGTCGCTGACCTAACGTGGCCCCGCCCATATTTATAGTCACGTGATCATACGTCATCCTCTCAGCGTCTCAAAAAAATTGGTGCCCTTAGCGGATCACCTGATCCGAACGTCATCAAAGGTCCTACCAGAAACTGCTTCTGCTCTGCAGATCACATGGCCGTGACGTCACGGAAGGTCCTTTTTATCTGCCAGACCTTAGCATCTGCCTCACGTTGAGTGTCAGGAGCCCCGGGCCCTGCTTGTAACACCATGGCGATGCTGGCGGAACGTAAGTGCCCTGCCCCTGTGCTGCACTGCTGCTCCTGTGCTGAGCTGGGGACTTGTTGTAGTTCTTCTCAGTCTGGCCCATGCTGCATGTGCCATACAGACTGATACATTGTAACAAACCCTCAGCTATCAGCAGGTCTAGCTGAGTTCTGCTTCTGAATGGAGACTGGGGTGTAGTCATTCACTGACAGCAAGCAGCCTGCTGTATGTGGCAGCACACGTGGTGATTGTGTCTGTGTAATGGATGTGTCTGGAGCCTCCAGTGTGAACTGTGCTCAAGAGGGACATGAATGTGTCTACATGAGATCCAATCCCGCGAGGTTCTGCTAATGGATCCACACACAAAACCCCCAACACTTCAGATACCTGAGGGCGAAATACAGGACCCTTTATCACTGTGTATCCACCACTCCGTGTGAGTCAGTGGGATAGTCTAAAGGGGGGACGATGACGTCTGCTGCCCCCCCCCCCCCCCCCCCCCCCTATAAATGGGTTTATGATCTGCACCCAGGATGTGCAATGTGTCCCCCTGTTCTAGAACACAAGGTCCCTGTGATATTGGTATAAGTGACGCATTTGTGGGATTCATTCTGTAACCTTCGCTTTGTCCCGCAGCTCGTAGGAAGCAGAAGTGGTCGGTGGATCCAAGAAACTCCACGTGGAGTAACGACGACTCCAAGTTTGGACAGAAGATGTTGGAGAAGATGGGCTGGTGTAAAGGCAAGGTGCGGCTCAGGAGGAGCTTACATGAAAGAGAACCTGGCAACAGGGATATCATTTTTTTGCTGCTGACAGGTTCCTTTAGCCCGTGCTGTGTCTATTTTAAAAATGCCTTCGTCGGCATTAAGAATCATTTAAGTATTTTATAAAACTTTATTTTGCGTTACCTCGCTCCCTGCCAGCAGTGTGTGACGAGGGGCAGCTGCAGCCTGTGTGTGCCTGCGCCTCCTCCTTCCTTCCTCCTGTACTCCACTTGCATCCAGCTCTTTCTGATATGTGCATTGCATTGATAAGACAGTGAGAAGGGTGGATGGTGTGGGGGAAGGACGCTGCAGCTGTCCCCCCCCGCCCCTGGACTCCCTGCTGGCAGGGAGTCAGGTAATGGGGAAATTTTATAATAGGAAATCTACCACTTGACTCCGAGCACATGTTTTGGTTAGGGACAAAAATTGGGATCCACATCCTCATAGACTGTAAGCTCTTGTGTCACCCTCCTCATCCTCATAGACTGTAAGCTCTTGTGTCACCTCCTCATCCTCATAGACTGTAAGCTCTTGTGTCACCTCCTCATCCTCATAGACTGTAACTCTTGTGTCCCCCTCCTCATCCTCATAGACTTTAAGCTCTTGTGTCACCGTCCTCATCCTCATAGATGTAGCTCTTGTGTCACCCATCCCTCAATCCTCATAGACTGTAAGCTCTTGTGTCACCCACCCCCCCTCATCCTCATAGACTGTAAGCTCTGTGTCCCCCCCTCATCCTCATAGACTGTTAGCTCTTGTGTCACCCCCTCATCCTCATAGACTTGTAAGCTCTTGTGTCACCCCCCCCCTCATCCTCATAGACTTTAAGCTCTTGTGTTCCCCCATCCTCCCTCACCTCATAGACTGTAAGCTCTTGTGTCACGCTCTCCCTCATCCTCATACACTGTAAGCTCTGAGTCACCCCCTCATCCTCATAGACCAGTGATGGCTAACCTATGACAACGTCGTAGCCATTTTCACTGACAGACGCGGCTGACCTAGATTAAGTTTCATCCTACATTATCAGGTGCAGTAGCCGGGAGGCTTGAGAGATTGCACTGAACTTCCAGCACCTCCCCCCCCCCCCCCCTCCTCCCTCCTCCCCCCCCGGGTCGGCCCCTCCCATGTGTAAAGCTGTGCCTAGTGTCTCCAGTCGCCACAGTATCAGCACGGGCACAGCAGGAGAGGTGACCGGGCCATACCCAGGAGGCTCCTCTGCAGCTGATAGTTGTGGTGCGCAAGGATGGCAGCACATTCAGGCACATCGCTGCTGCCTTGTGTGATGTCCCAGCACTGCCACCTCTACCCTGCCGCTCCAGAGCAAGGATGAGGGAGGACAACAACTCCATCATACGTAAGTAAGGTCAGTTGCACTGTATGATAGGAGAAGCCCCTCAAGGCTTTGTTTGTCAGTTTTGTGACGTCACCCCTGAAATATTGCAATCCGCCTTGCAAATCGCCAGACATTGCGATTTTTTTTGCTCTGCACACCTTCTCCATGCCAAGGGCATAAGGAAATGGGACAACACGCGCCTGAACCCTCGCTAATAACCTGTGCACTTCGTGACTGAAAGTTTGCAGGTTACTAAGCAATTTTCACACACCTGTCTGATTGGTATGGCAGTACATGTAGATCAATCAGACAATCCACGTTAAGTACCCTAGAAGTTAAATAGTATACATATTTGTTATTTTAAACTATAAATATCACAAAATATGTTTTTTTTGTCAAGGTGACACACCCCCCGAGTTATTCTCGTTTTTGGCGAATTTTGACACCCAAGCTCAAAGGTTGCCCATCACTGTCATAGGCTGTAAGCTCTTGTGTCGCCCCCTCATCCTCATAGCTGTAAGCTCTTGTGTCACCCCTCACCTCATAGGCTGTAAGCTCTTGTGTCGCCCCCCTCATCCTCATAGGCTGTAAGCTCTTGTGTCCGCCCCCTCATCCTCATAGGCTGTAAGCTCTTGTGTCACCTCCTCATCCTCAAGACTGTAACTCTTGTGTCCCACCTCCTCATCCACAATAGACTGTTAAGCTCTTGTGTCCAACCCCCTCATCCCATAGACTGTAAGCTCTTGTGTCACCCCCCCTCATCCTCATAGACTGTAAGCTCTTGTGTCGCCCCCCTCATCCTCATAGGCTGTAAGCTCTTGTGTCGCCCCCTCATACTCATAGGCTGTAGCTCTTGTGTCGCCCCCTCATCCTCATAGGCTGTAAGCTCTTGTGTCCGCCCCCATCATCCTCATAGGCTGTAAGCTCTTGTGTCGCCCCCTCATCCTCATAGGCTGTAGCTCTGTGTCGCCCCCTCATCCTCATATGGCTGTACTCTTGTGTCGCCCCCTCATCCTCATAGGCTGTAAGCTCTTGTGTCGCCCCCTCATCCTCATAGGCTTACTCTTGTGTCGCCCCCTCATCCTCATAGGCCTGTAAGCTCTTGTGTCCGCCCCCTCATCCTCATAGTCTGTAAGCTATTGTGTCGCCCCCTCATCCTCATAGGCTGTAAGCTCTTGTGTGTCGCCCCCCCCTCATCCTCATAGGCTGTAAGCTCTTGTGTCGCCCCCTCATCCTCATAGGCTTTAAGCTCTTTTGTCGCCCCCTCACCTCATATGGCTGTAAGCTCGTGTGTCCCCTTCATCTCATGCTGTGCTCCTTGTTCGCCCCCTCATCCTCATAGGCTGTAAGCTCTTGTGTCGCGCCCCTCATCCTCATAGGCTGTAAGCTCTGTGTCGCTCCCCCTCACCTCAATAGGCTGTAAGCTCTTGTGCCCCCCTCTCATCCTCAAGGCTGTACTCTTGTGTCGCCCCCTCATCCTCATAGCTGTAAGCTCTTGTTCGCCCCCCTCATCCTCATAGGCTGTAAGCTCTGTGTCGCCCCCCCCTCATCCTCATAGGCTGTAAGCTCTTGTGCCCCCCTCCTCTACATCCTCCATAGCTGTAAGCTATTGTGTCGCCCCCCTCATCCTCATAGGCTGTAAGCTATTGTGTCGCCCCCTCATCCTCATAGCTGTAGCTCTTGTTCGCCCCCTCATCCTCATGGCTGTAAGCTCTTGTGTCGCCCCCTCATCCCTCATAGGCTGTAGCCTTGTGTCGCCCCCTCATCCTCATAGGCTGTAAGCTCTTGTGTCGCCCCCTCTTATTTTCTGTAATGTGTCTTATATTTGCATATGTCCCTCATGATGTGTAAAGCTGCAGAATGTGATGCGATATATTATTATTCCCACCATTAATCCATTAATCCAGCGTCTGCTGATGTCTTTGTTCTTGCTTTGCAGGGCTCGGTGCTCAGGAGCAGGGAAGCACAAACCACTCACCAGTCCAACTTAATAACAACAACTCTGGGACTGGGAGCGTCCAATAAGCATGAGGTACTGACTGTGTATAAAGGGATAAACTAATAGACTGCAATCACTATGCTCAGGGGCTCCAGTACCGTCTTCTCCCTCACATAGGGAAGAGCTATCCGGACAGGAGAGGCGCTTGACTACTGATTTCTGGATTTCATGTTGTCTCTAATTTTCAAGACCCACTGTTAAAAGAATCTTAAATCAAACCATCCTGATAAACCAGGGACATTACGCATATACCCAAGCACCGGGACTGTGGTATCTTCTTGTATGTTGTTATCCATGGCCTCCTACCTTCTAACTCAACTTTTCAAATGATTCTAATTTAGCCAAAAGGGCCTTGGGGCTTTACCAGAGCCCCTCCATGCTATGGCTTCACAGGCTGTTACAACTGTCTCAACGCTGCCTGCTGTAATCTCACACAGTGTAACAGCCTGTGAATGCTCCCAGAGCCCTGCATACTCATTAGCATAATTATAAAAGTTGATTTTTACAAGGAAGAGGGCAGTGATAACAATATAAGAAGATTCCCACAGTCGTGGTGCCATGGATCTATCGTAATGTCCCTGGTACATTATGCTTGATTATCATGGAGATTCCTTAGAGAGACCTTTCAGCCCTACACACATGTCAAGAGCATCAACATTCTGTAGGGCTGTTACACTTTCAATTTTCTTTCTCGTCTAAGATATCAGTTGCAGTTTTTGACCATTGTAAAATTTCCTCTTCCAGTGTCGAGAGAGGAGCCGGAGCAGAGGAGGGGCGTGTGTTCTAATATTTTCTACTTGTCAGAGATGATTAGCATAATGCACGTCCCCCCTGCCGGTCCCTCCCCTCTGACAGGATTACAGAGGAGACGCAAGCAAGATCATAGTAAAACAGAATACATTGCAATTAAAGGATAGTGAGAATGAGTTTTATATTCTGAGTTGGAGATTCTCTATGTGCATTGGGGGACTGACCTCACACTGCTGCTGCCCCTGGTTCGCTGGCATTGAGCTGCTCCTCTACCCCCATCTCCCCCTGATGTGCATTAGCCAGAAATTTACTGCAGCTTTTACTCAGAGTAACGCTATGGAGCAGCTGAAGTGCGAGGAAAGAAAGCACAGCAGGTGAGGACATGCCCCTAGTGCTACATTTCACACAGCCCTGCTGCTGAAACGCATACACGAGGGTAAAATTACACACCTCTCCAGGAACTATACATAACACTGGATGTAGAAATCGCAGCACAGAGCACAGCAGTGTGAGGAACACGCCCCCAGTGCACGGGGAGGAGCTACACATCCCGTGAATAATCAATCCATATATCATATTCTGCTGCTAATAACTACATACATAAAGTTATAATTACACATTCTCCTGGAACAATACATAACGCTGCAGAGGTAGCAGAGCACAGTAGTGTGGGTATGATTACACAGCAATTCCTAGTACTGGCTGCAGATAGGCCGCATGTTTCCAGTGCACAGGGAGGAGCACAATTCTGAACATAAATCCATATATCACATCCCTGCTGCTACTACATACACAGGAGAATGTTTATAGGTTTTTCCGGACAATACATTACCACTGGCTGCGTTTTATATCGTCTCTCACCGCGACAGGTTCCCTTTTAGACATCTATCTGCACTGACAATGGTAATCAACAACAAGGTTAACAAGGAAACGCATAGGGGCCCAGTCACTATTCCCCCAGTGTCCAGGTCACAGAGTGCGACTTACCCCCCTCATAGATGTGCACTAGCACTGAGCTCTACTCACTATTCCCATGATCATCTCTTATAATCGCAGGATAACTGATCGCCCATCAAGACGACTTTAAACCTTCTGTCTGGCTGGAGCTGAACGGCCACCATGTGCCGCAGCGCAGGTAAGTCCTTCTGTCTGCACACAACACAACGTGCAGAATCATGTACACCCCGCATCGTATGCTCCTCATGTGTCCTATTGTTCTTATTAAGACATAAATCTTCTGATAACTTTCTGTTCTGCCCCTGAGGTTTTTCACACCCTCAAAAAAAAATGAGCATTTTTTTTATTTTTAATTTGCTAATGTGATTCATCCCCTTTTGATTTTCACATAATACAGGTATAAACATGGAATTGTTAATAGTTACCAATCCCGATCTCCTCATAAGCTGCAGTACACAGATAAGATTGTGTGATGTCCTCCTGCACCACACTGTTATTTATATGTGTAAGGATTTTTTATGTAGTTAGGAATGTATGTGTATTGTTCTAGATAACTGCCAACCACTACCTGTAATAAAACTCTCCAAGCGCTGCACTCACTATCTGCTGCTGCTGGGCAGTCCACTGTGTACATACATTACATTACTTATCCTGTACTCGATCCTGAGTTCACATCCTGTTATTCAACCCCAGAGCTGCACTCACTATTCTGCTGCTGGTGCAGTCACTGTGTACATACATGACATTACTTATCCTGTACTGATCCTGAGTTACAATCCTGTATTATACCCCAGAGCTGCACTCACTATTCTGCTGCTGGTGCAGTCACTATGTACATCACATTACATTACTTATCCTGTACTGATCCTGAGTTACATCCTGTATTATACCCCATAGCTGCACTCACTATTCGCTGCTGGTGCAGTCACTGTGTACATACTGACATTACTTATCCTGTACTGATCCGGAGTTGCATGTAATACTTCATTTGGTCCACTGAATGGCAGCGGTCACACATACCTCCTGAGGTCAATATAACACGTGCCTGTGGATCGTGATGAGGTCCTCTGTCCCCAGGAGCTGCAGTCTCCTTCCTCTGACACTCACATTATATTGGAGTATGGAAGGAGACCTATGCTGACTACTAGAACTCTTTGTCCTCCTTAGTGACCCATATACACTGTAGTGGTCTTCTAACTGGTGCCCTTCTTCAAAGTTTCAGTTATTTCCTATGTTCTTATTCTAAATTGTCAACCTGTTTAATGATATTTAGTTTATATGGACCCTGAGCAATATTTGCAAGCACCGTGGTCGGAGCACATTGTCCCAGGCATGTGATCCTGCTACCTATGAACACGTCCTTTGTACATGTTGGTTCGTTCCTTCGTGTTTACAGAGGGTGAATATAGACGGGCGCTTGTGGTGTAGATCTGGGCACTAACCTAGGGGCATAACTGGGCTGTGTGCAAAGTTCGACTCACTCGCCCATGCACCTGCTCTGTTAGAAGACAGATACAAGGGTTTGGATACTATGTCAGTCGCCCCCATGAGTTGGTGACCCTATATCCTCTCACTGCATTAACCCCTTCTTCTTGCCAAAGCTTGATAGTGTCCAGCACCCTAGGGGGGGACTGTTTGATACGATTAAGAAAAAGGGGTGAGACTGATCCATACGAATGCACTGATGTTATCCTGTACCCCATGGATCTGTATTTAAGTTTTTTTGTCTTTTTAGCTTTCATCTGATAATGAAACCAAGAATCCTTTAGTCTAGAAGAAAAGTCCAAGTCATCCAGAGAAGAGGTGCACTACATGAGTTTCGCCAAAGGTGGAGTGAGAGAGCGCTGTGACCTGGACAGAGGAGCCCGTCCTGATGTCACCACAATATTCCAATCATATTATATGGACCATCTTTGGTTCTGGACTCGTGACCCAGACAGCATGAGAAATCTGATTTCATTCATCACTTTAGATTCTTTTGCAGGATGCCACGGACAGGTGTTGTGTCTATAGGGTGACTGATATCAGTGTATAGGGGTCGTTATCCCCAGACATTTCCTTAAGAAATTGTTTTCATTCCTGCTCTGTCACCGAATCCATCCTGATTATACCAAGAACATTACTGATAGATCCAGGCACAGTGCTATGGTATCTTTTAATTTGTTAACTATGGCCTCCTTCCTTCTAAATAAGCTTTGAAATTATGTTAATAAGCCTAAAGGGCACTGGGCGCATTAAAGAAGCCCCTGCGACTATAGTTGCACTCGCGCCCATCCTCCCGCATAATTTCACGAGTGGGAGAAAGTGCTTCTGCATAGTCTAACAGCCTGTGAATCTACATCGAGGTGCTCTGGTAACACCCCTCAGAGCCCATAAGGCTCATTCGTATAATTTAAAAAAATTTTTGGAGGAAGGAGGCCATGAAACACATATAGAAGATGAGTAATGTCCCTGGTTTATCAGATGGATTTTACTTTTCTTAGCTCTAGCTGATCCGTGAGGCTACAACTGCTGAGGACCACTAATCACGAGCAATGCAAGATTGTGGGATCGGCAGGATTTGATAAAAATGGTCTCAGTTGAGATTTTGTAAAGGAAAATTTGAAAACTGTTTTTTTACTTTTCAAAATCATGAAAACATAATGGATTAGTATATATCTGAATTATTAAGATATACCGTGTGTGTGTGTGTGTTTTAAAGCAACATGTTACCTACCCCAAAAGTTGAGTCAAAGTGATCAATATATCAGTCACTCCAAAAATGGTACCGATAAAAACTGCAGCCCATCCTGTTAAAAAGCGAGTCCTAAGACACACTTTACAAATGAAAACGAAGATTCTGGGTCTGATTTTTTCTGTCTAAAATGATCATGTAAAAAGAATGTATTCTGTACGCGTATGTGGGGGAATTGGCAATGTTTTACAATTTTTACTTTGCGTTGTACCACTTCTAATTTTACAGATGAACACACCTCAGAACAATGCACATCATCCTGCAAAACAATCCCGATCTGAATTTGTTAATAATAAAGTAACAGTATTTCCGGGTCTGTAAGGGCTTCCAGTGTAAATGGTAGCAGCAGGGGCGCACCCCCGTGTTGGGGCTGTGATAGCGGACGCTTGTGGAGGGACGTGTCATTCACAGTCATGTTCCCAACCGCCCTGCCCGTCCGCCGCATTGTGAGAGTTAAGAGTCGAAGAGTTTTTAGTTGCGTTGCTTGATCGTATTTTCACCCCTTTCTAATATCATTCCATAAGATGTGCAGAGGGAGACATGGCGGGGTTGTAATTTGGAGAGGCGGATATTATGCAGCTCCACTGTGTCGCCCCAGTCCTACTACAAGTTGGCTCTTTAAACACACACAGCATGATGCATTATCTCCACCCGGTATTATGCTCGTTGCTGTAAGAGGCCTGTCTGCTGCGTGGGATGACTGACTGACCGTTCGTATATAGGACGGCTCACCAAGTTATCCCGTATACACTAAGTATCCAGTGTACCATATTGTGTGTACAGCATCATACCACACCACATATACTGGAGTGGCACACCATTCACTCCGCGCGCATATGTAATCCACCAAAACAGTGTGACCCAATCCATATGCCTCCAAATCAGCCTTCCAGGTGTCCTCTTCCAATTACTCCATTTCCTGCTGGACGATCCCTACATGAGCATGGTACACATCTCAATGGATACAGGGTCAGACCCCTCTGTGGACTACACCCCTCTATACAGCGAGCTGCCATGTCCGCTGTGTTCCTACACCTTTCTAATAGCCGCATGGTCCAGGGGTCAGCATGGGCGCTCTGACCCCTCTGTGACGACAACACGCCCCCCATAACCAGCGAGCTGGGCCATGTCCTGTGTCCCTGACCCTCTCTATCATAGCCAGCGTGGTCATGGGTCCAGCATAAGCTCTCTGACCCCTCTGTGACTCACACCACCCCATACAAGTGAGACTGCATGTTCCTGTGTGTCCTGACACCTTTCTTATCATAGACCATGCATGGTCAGGGGATCACAGTACCTAGCGCTCGCTGACCCCTCTGGTACTACAACACCCCCATACACAGTGAGCGCCCTGGTCCTGTGGTGTCCTGACACCTTTCTATCATAGCCCAGCAGTGGTCAGGGGTCAGCAGGGTGCTCTTACCGCCTCTGTGACTACACAACGCCCCATACACAGCGCCTGCCTTTCCTGTGTTGTCCTGACACCTTTTTCTATCATCTACACTGTCATGGGTCAGCATGGGTTTCTCATGGACCCTCTGTGACACAAAAAAAACCCCCCCATATACACCAGCAATGCTGCCATGTCCTGTGTGTCCTGACACCTTTCTATCATAGCCAGGTGGTCAGGGTCAGCATGGGTGCCTCTACCCCTCTGTGGACTAAACCCCCATACCCAGTGGACTGCCATGTCCTGTGTTTCTGACCACTCTTCTATCATAGCCATGCTGGTCGGGACGCCATGGGCGCTCTGCCCCCTCTGTGACTACACCCCCTTCCTCCTGTACTCCACTTGCATCCAGCTCTTTCTGATATGTGCATTGAGAAGACAGGGGAGAAGGGGGGATGGTGTGGGGGAGAGGACAGCTGCAGCTGTCCCCCGCCCCCTGGACTCCCTGCTGGCAGGGAGTCAGGTAATGGGAAATTTTATAAAGGAAATCTACCACTTGACTCCGAGCACATGTTTTGGTTAAGGACAAAAACTGGGATCCACATCCTCATAGACTGTAAGCTCTTGTGTCACCTCCTCATCCTCATAGACTGTAAGCTCTTGTGTCACCTCCTCATCCTCATAGACTGTAAGCTCTTGTGTCACCTCCTCATCCTCATAGACTGTAAGCTCTTGTGTCACCTCCTCATCCTCATAGACTGTAAGCTCTTGTGTCACCCCCTCATCCTCATAGACTGTAAGCTCTTGTGTCCCCCCCTCATCCTCATAGACTGTTAGCTCTTGTGTCACCCCCTCATCCTCATAGACTGTAAGCTCTTGTGTCACCCCCTCATCCTCATAGACTGTAAGCTCTTGTGTCACCCCCTCATCCTCATAGACTGTAAGCTCTTGTGTCACTCCCTCATCCTCATACACTGTAAGCTCTTGAGTCACCCCCTCATCCTCATAGACCAGTGATGGCTAACCTATGACACGCGTAGCCATTTTCACTGACACGCGGCTGCCTGAGAGTTAAGTTTCATCCTACATGATCAGGTGCAGTAGCCGGGAGGCTGAGAGATTGCACTGAACTTCCAGCACTCCCCCCCCCCCCCCCCTCCCTCTCCTGCCTCTCCCGTCCCCCCCCGGGTCGGCCCCTCCCATGTGTAAGCTGTGCCTAGTGTCTCCAGTCGCACAGTGTATCAGCAGCGGGCGCAGCTCAGCAGGAGAGGTGACCGGGCCATACACCCAGGAGGCTCCTCTGCAGCTGATAGTTGTGGTGCGGCAAGGATGGCAGCACAGTCAGAGGCCACATCGCTGCTGCCTTGTGTGATGTCCCAGCAGCTGCCACCTCTACACTGACCAGCTCCAGAGCATGGATGAGGGAGGACAACAACTTCCATCATACAGTGAGTAAGGTCAGTGCACTGTATGATAGAAGACAGTCATCAGGGCTTGTGTGTCAGTTTTGTGACGTACAAGCCCTGAAATAATTGCAACGCCTTGCAAATCGCCAGACATTGCGATTATTTTGCTCTGCACACCTTCTCCATGCCAAGAGGGCATGAAGGAAATGTGGACAACGGCGCCTGCACCCTCGCTATAACCTGTGCACTTTCGTGACTGAAAGTTTGCAGGTTACTAAGCAATTTCACACCTGTCTGATTGTATGGCAGTACATGGTAGGATCAATCAGACAATCCACGGTTAAAGTACCCTAGAAGTTAAATAGTATACATATTTGTTATTTAAACTATAAATATCACAAAAATATGTTTTTTTTGTCAAGGTGACACACCACCCGAGTTATGCTCGGTTTTTTGGCGAATTTTGACACACCAAGCTCAAAAGGTTGCCCATCACTGTCATAGGCTGTAAGCTCTTGTGTCGCCCCCTCATCCTCATAGGCTGTAAGCTCTTGTGTCGCCCCCTCATCCTCATAGGCTGTAAGCTCTTGTGTCGCCCCCTCATCCTCATAGGCTGTAAGCTCTTGTGTCGCCCCCTCTTATTATTCTGTAATGTGATATTATATTTGCATATGTCCCTCATGATGTGTAAAGCTGCAGAATGTGATGGCGATATATTATTATTCCCACCATTAATCCAGCGTCTGCTGATGTCTTTGTTCTTGCTTTGCAGGGGCTCGGTGCTCAGGAGCAGGGAAGCACAGAACACGTCAAAGTCCAACTTAAGAACAACACTCTGGGACTGGGAGCGTCCAATAAGCATGAGGTACTGACTGTGTATAAAGGGATAAACTAATAAGACGGCAATCACTATGCTCAGGGGGCTCCAGGTACCGTCTTCTCCCTCACATAGGGAAGAGCTATCCGGACAGGAGAGGGCGCTGTGCTACTGATGTCTGGATTTCATGTTTCTCTAAATTTATCAAGACACCACTGTTAAAAGAAATCTTTAAATCAAAACCCATCCTGATAAACCAGGGACATTACTCATAGACCCAAGCACCGGGACTGTGGTATCTTCTTGTATGTGTTATCCATGGCCTCCTACCTTCTAACATCAACTTTTCAAATGATTCTAATTAGCCAAAAGGGTCCTTGGGGCTTTACCAGAGCCCCTCCATGCTATGGCTTCACAGGCTGTTACACTGTCTCAACGCTGCCTGCTGTAATCTCACACAGTGTAACAGCCTGTGAATGCCTCCCAGAGCCCTGCAGACTCATTAGCATAATTATAAAAGTTGATTTTACAAGGAAGGAGGGCAGTGATAACAAATATAAGAAGATTCCCACAGTCGTGGTGCCTGGATCTATCAGTAATGTCCCTGGTACATTATGCTTGATTATCATGGGAGATTTCCTTAGAGGACCTTTCAGCACCTCACACATGTCAAGAGGAACATAACATTCTGTAGGGGCTGTTACACTTTCAATTTTCTTTCTCGTCCTAAGATATCAGTTGCAGTTTTTGACCATTGTAATCCTCTCCAGTGTCAGAGAGGAGGAGCCGGAGCAGAGGAGGGGGCGTGTGTTCTAATAATTTTCTACTTGTCAGAGATGATTAGCATAATGCACGTCCCCTGCCGGTCCCTCCCCTCTGACAGGATTACAGAGGAGACGCAGAGCAATGATAGTAGAAACAGAATACATTGCAATTAAAGGATAGTGAGAAATGAGTTTAT
Source organism: Engystomops pustulosus (assembly GCA_019512145.1). Lineage (NCBI taxonomy): Eukaryota > Metazoa > Chordata > Amphibia > Anura > Leptodactylidae > Engystomops > Engystomops pustulosus. The sequence continues at coordinate 265,204 of CM033643.1, read as the reverse complement.
ATTCTAGAGTTGGAGATTCTCTATGTGCATTGGGGGACTGACCTCACACTGCTGTGCCCGTGGTTCGCTGCATTGAGCTGCTCTACCCCCATCTCCCCCTGATGTAGCATTTAGCCAGAAATTTACTGCAGCTTTTACTCAGAGTAGACGCTATGGAGCAGCTGAAGTGCAGAGGGAAGAGCACAGCAGTGAGGACATGCCCCTAGTGCTACATTTCACAGCCCTGCTGCGAAACGGCATACACGAGGGTAAAATTACACACCTCTCCAGGAACTATACATAACACTGGATGTAGAAATCGCAGCACAGAGCACAGCAGTGTGAGGACACGCCCCCAGTGCACTGGGAGGAGCTACAATCCCGGAATATCAATCCATATATCATAGTTCTGCTGCTAATAACTACATACATAAAGTTATAATTACACATTTCTCCTGGAACAATACATAACGCTGCAGAGGGAGCAGAGCACAGTAGTGTGAGGTATGATTACACAGCAATTCCTAGTACTGGCTGCAGATAGGACAGCAGGGTTTCCAGTGCACAGGGAGGAGCTACAATTCTGAAACATAAATCCATATATCACAGTCCTGCTGCTACTAACATACACAGGAGAATGTTGATAGGTTTTTCCAGGGACAGTACATACCACGGGCTGCAGTTTATATCGTCTCTCACCTGCTGACAGGTTCCCTTTTAGACATCTATCTGCACTGACAATGTGTAATCACACCAAAGGTTAACAAGGGAAACGCATAGGGGCTCCAGTCACTATTCCCCACAGTGTCCAGGGTCAGCAGAGTGCGACTTACACCCGCTCATAGATGTGCACTAGCACTGAGCTCTACTCACTATTCCATGATCATCTCTATAATCGCAGGATAACTGGATCGCCCATCAAGACGACTTTAACCTTCTGCTGGCGGAGCTGAACGGCCACCATGGTGCAGGCAGCGCAGGTAAGTCTTCTGTCTGCACACAACACAACGTGCAGAATCATGTACCCCGCATCGGATGCTCCTCATGTGTCCTATGTCTTATTAAAGACATAAATCTTCTGATAACTTTCTGCCCCTGGAGGTTTTCACACCTCAAAAAAATGAGCATTTTTTTTTATTTTTAATTTGCTAATGTGATTCATCCCCTTTTGATGTTCACATAATAACAGGTTATAAAACTGGGAATTTGTTAATAGTTACCAATCCCTGATCTCCTCATAAGCTGCAGTACAGATAAGAGTTGTGTGATGTCCTCCTGCACCACACTGTTATTTATTGTGTAAGGATTTTTATGTAGTTAGGAATGTATGTGTAGTGTTCTAGATACTGCCCCACTCCTGTATAATACTCCAGAGCTGCACTCACTATTCTGCTGCTGCTGGTGCAGTCACTGTGTACATACATGACATTACTTATCCTGTACATCATCCTAAGAGTTCACTCTGTTATTCTAACCAAAAACCCAGAGCTGCACTCACTATTACTCTGCTGCTGGTGCAGTCCACTGTTGTACATACAATGACACTTACTTTATCCTAGTTACTGATACCTAAGATTACAAATCAATGTATTATACCCCAGAGGACTTGCACTCCTAATTCTGCTGCTGGTGCAGTCCTGTCATACATACATTACATTCTTATCTTACTGATCCCTGAGTTTCATCCTGTATTATACCCCAAGCTGCACTCACTATTCCGCTGCTGGTGCAGTCTACTGTGTACATCTGCTACTTATCCTGTACTGATCCTGAGTTGCATGTAATACTTCATTTTGTCCACATGATGGCAGCAGTGTCACACCTCCTGCAGGTCACATATAACACGTGCCTGTGGATAGTGAGTGAGGTCTCTGTCCCCAGGAGCTTGCAGTCTCTTCCTCTGACACTCACATTATTATTGGAGTATGGAAGGAGACCTATGCTGACTACTAGAACAGTTGTCCTCCTTAGTGACCCATATACACTGTAGTGGTCTTCTACTGGTGCCCTTCTTCCAAGTGTTCAGTTATGTTCCTATGTTCTTATTCTAAATTGTCAACCTGTTTAATGATATTTAGTTTATATGGACCCTGAGCCAATATTTGCAAGCACCTGGGTCGGAGCACATTGTCCCAGGCAGTGTGATCCTGCTACCTATGAACACGTCCTTTGTACAATGTTTGTTCGTTCCTTCGTGTTTACATGAGGGTGAATAATAGGACGGGCGCTTGTGGTGTAGATGCTGGGCACTAACCTAGGGGCATAACTGGAGGCTGGTGCAAAAGTTCAGGACTCACTCGCCCCATGCACCTGCTCTGTAGAAGACAGATACAAGGGTTTGGATACTATGTACAGCGCCCCCATGAGTTGGTGACCCTATAGACACCTCACTGCATTAACCCCTTCTATTGCCAAAGCTTGATAGTGTCCAGCACCCTATAGGGGGAGACTGTTGTACAGATTAAGAAAAGGGGTGAGACTGATCCATACGAATGCACTGATGTTATCCTGTACCCCATGGATCTGTATTTATTTTTTTTGTCTTTTTAGCTTCATCTGATAATGAAACCAAGAAATCCTTTAGTCTAGAAGAAAAGTCCAAGTCATCCAAGAAGAGGGTGCACTACATGAAGTTCGCCAAAGGTGAGTGCAGAGCGCTGTGACCTGGACAGAGGAGCCCGTCCTGATGTCACCACAACATATTACTAATATATTATATGGACCATCTTTGGTTCTGGACTCGTGACCCAGGACAGCAGGAGAATCTGATTTCATTCATCACTTTAGATTCTTTTGCAGGATGCACGGACAGGTGTTGTGTCTATAGGTGACTGATATCAGTATAGGGGTCGTTATCCCCAGACATTTCCTTTAAGAAATTGTTTTCATTCCTGCTCTGTCACCGAATCCATCCTGATATACCAAGAACACTTACTGATAGATCCAGGCACAGTGACTATGGTAATCTTTTTAAATTTGTTAACTATGGCCTCCTTCCTTCTAAAATAAGCTTTGAAATTATGTTAATAAGCCTAAAGGGCACTGGGGCGCATTAACAGAGCCCCTGCGAACTATAGTTGCACTGCACCCCATCCTCCCAGCAGTAATTTCACGCAGTGGGAGGAAAGTGCTTCTGCATAGTCTAACAGCCTGTGAATCTACATCAGAGGTGCTCTGGTAACACCCCTCAGAGCCCATAAGGCTCATTCGTATAATTTAAAAAAAAATTTTGGAAGGAAGGAGGCCATGGATAACACATATAAGAAGATGAGTAATGTCCCTGGTTTATCAGGATGGATTTTACTTTCTTAGCTCTAGCTGATCCGTGAGGCTACAACTGCTGAGACCACTAATCACGAGCAATGCAGAGAAGTGTGGAGCGGCAGGATGTTGATAAAAATGGTCTCAGGTTGATTTTGTAAAGGAAAATTTGAAAACTGTTTTTACTTTTCAAAATCATGAAAACATAATGGATTAGTATAATATCTGAATTATTAAGATATACCGTGTGTGTGTGTGTGTTTTAAGCAACATGTTTACCCCAAAAAGTTGAGCAAAAGTGATCAATATATCAGTCACTCCAAAAAATGGTACCGATAAAAACTGCAGCCCATCCTGTTAAAAGCGAGTCCTAAGACAACTTTAGCAAATGAAAACGAAGATTCTGGGTCTGATTTTTCTGTTCTAAAATGATCATGTAAAAAGAATGTATTCTGTACGCGTAATGTGGGGGGAATTGCAATGTTTTACAATTTTTATCTTTGCGTTGTACCACTTCTAAATTTTAAAGATGAACAACCTCAGAAAATGCACATCATCCTGCAAAAAACAATCCCATATCTGAATGTGTTAATATAAAAGTAACAGTATTTCGGTCTGTAAGGGCTTCCAGGTGTAATGGTAGCAGCAGGGGGCGCACCCCCGTGTTGGGGCTGTGATAGCGGACGCTGTGTGGAGGGACTGTCATTCACAGTCATGTTACCCCTCGGGCATTGTGAGGATTTAGAGGTCGGAAGAGTTTTTAGTTGCGTTGCTTGAGCGGAGTTTCACCCCCTTTCTAATATCATTCCATTAAGATGTGCAGAGGGAGACATGGCGGGGGTGTAATTATGAGGGGCGGATAATTATGCAGCTCCACTGTGTTTGGCCCCAGGTCCTACTGACAAGTGCTCTTAAACACACAAGCAATGATGCAATTATCCCCCGGTAATTATAGCTCGGGCTGAAGAGGCCTGCTGCATGCTGGGATGACTGACTGACAGGTCGTATATAGGACCGGCGTACCAATATACCGTATACACTAGAGTATACAGTGTACCAGTATTGTGTGTACAGCATCATACCACACCACATATACTGGAGCACACCATTCACTCACAGGCGCATTGTATCCACCAAAACAGGTATGACCCATCCATATGCTCCATCAGCTCCAGGTGTCCTCTTCCATTACTCCATTTCCGCTGGACGTCACCTACATGAGTCATGTACACATCATAATGAACAGGGGTCAGACCCCTCGTTGACTAACACCCCTCATATACAGCGAGCTGCCATGTCCTGTGTTCCTGACCCCTTTCTATCATAGCCAGCGTGGTCCAGGGAGTCAGCATGGGCGCTCTGACCCCTCTGTGACTACACCCCCATAACCAGCGAGCTGCCATGTCCTGTGTCCTGACCCTCTTATATAGCCAGCAGTGGTCAGGGGTCAGCATAAGCCTCGACCCCTCTGTGACTACACCCCCATACACATGCTGCATGTCCGTGTGGTCCGACACCTTCTATCATAGACCACGCAGTGGTCAGGGTCAAGGTATAGCGCTCTGACCCCTCTGGTGACTACACCCCCCCATACACAGGTGAGCTGCCATGTCTGTGTGTCCTGACACCTTTCTATCATAGCCAGCAGTGGTCAGGGGTCAGCATGGGTGCTTGACCCCTCTGTGACTACACACCCCCCATACCACAAGCGAGCTGCCATTTCCTGTGTTGTCCTGACACCTTCTATCATCCAGCATTGGTCAGGGTCAGCATGGGTCTCTGACCCCTCTGTGACACACCCCCCCATACACACAACTGCCATGTCCTGTGTGTCCTGACACCTTTCTAATCATAGCCAGCAGTGGTCAGGGGTCAGCATGGGTGCTCTGACCCCTCTGTGACTACAACCCCCCATGACACAGTGAGCTGCCATGTCCTGTGGTCCTGACACTTGTCTATCATAGCCACTAGTGGTCGGGGATCAGCATGGGCGCTCTGGCCCCCTCTGTGGACTACACCC